>QEYB01000358.1:0-12578 GCA_017562135.1 Dipylidium caninum | reverse complement strand
AAGCAAATGATGTTTGTTTTGGTGTAATCGTCTAACATCAGTCGCATCCATTGGCTGGTTCGCTAACCTCTCAAATACGTCAGCATCATTGCTGTCCCGAGCACAACTACAAAGGAGAATGCATCAGGCTGGCGCAATATCACCACCGACATAGACAGCGAAACCTGGATTGTCAACATACAATGAACAAGACTTGTAAGGAGAAGCACATATACAAGTGTTGGTAAGAATCTTAGGGGTCAGTGATGATAATGCTGACAAATCTGGGAAGGTGGCGCACAACTCAGAGGTCTCAGCACTTTCTCTTTGCCAGTCACGATGCTGTTAGAAGACAATCCTGCGTGGATGACATGAGTGGGCTTATATGTTGTCGAGCTGACATGAGAGGTCGTGTGGGAAACGTCAACTAACAGCTTACCACTGATCGCGTGGGTGGGCGCAGATCCTGCGTGAGAAAATATGTCAAGTAGTTTTCTTAACTCAGCAGACCTTGATGAACACATTTAAGTTAACCTGGATTAAATCTAACCAGATTATCGACTCAATCGGAGGCGTCGATGCCAAGTGGTGCAAAAACTGGTGAACGAAATAAGCGGTTACATTTTGTAAAATTGAAGCTGACTCCAATGAGCAAAACACTTAGCCTCTCTGCTACTAATGCTCTGTTAGCCTACTAACTGAGGTAAAGAGAACGCAACTGTGATTGCCCCTTCCAATTGGTCGACTTAGTAGACTAATTCTCAGTGTAGTGGAAAACGCGCTTACCCGAAGATGCTGTCGGAACTGGTACTAAAAATGAAAAAGAAATGGTGAATTCAATCTGTTCAGAGATGATGGCAGCAGAGCTGCATTTGAGGGATTTGACATTTTATGAAGTAACTCTGAGGTTGTTGCTGCAACGTGGCTAAAACCATTTGGTTCTTGCAACTTTCAAAGAGAATATGTAAAAAGATTCTGTGTAGACGTAATTCGGACAGGGACACTAAGCGTGGCCAGTGCAGTGTAGATTGAAAAGGGCTAGGATGCTTGGGTGGATTAAGCTGAATGTGACTACAGACAAGCTCCCCGACTTCTCAAATGTATCACTTGTAACTCTTATTTAAAATAAAATTGTCACATACATTGCACTTCCCCGCACTCTAAAACGAAAAGCCGAAAATTAATTTTGGATCATTAGCACACCAATAAGTTAATGCAAAATTAATGGAAGCGTGAAGGGCATCCTAGGCAATAAAGTGGGATGGTCAAGGGAATAAAATCAGTAAATCAAATTGTTGAAGAGTGAAAGAAGCCCTTTTTACGAAGATTACATCGATGTAACCGACCATGACACTCCAACTTACGGCTATATTCCGCCACTTCTGGTGATATCCCTAAAGGCAAAATTGCGTCGTTTAGTACACGTCGGCAAGTTTACAGCCTCCTGCTCTGCACAAATTTTCTACTTTTGCACAGGGTTAAATGGCCTCTGAGATTCTCCACCACGTTTCCATGCAAGAAGCAGGGTAAGTTGAGATTCGCGGTGGAATCACACAAAATTGCGTGGAATTTCATCTGCCTACTCACCACTTTGCGTA
Organism: Dipylidium caninum; assembly: GCA_017562135.1. Taxonomy (NCBI): domain Eukaryota; kingdom Metazoa; phylum Platyhelminthes; class Cestoda; order Cyclophyllidea; family Dipylidiidae; genus Dipylidium; species Dipylidium caninum. The sequence goes on along the minus strand of QEYB01000358.1, from coordinate 11,001 downwards.
TAGTCGACGTTTATTGCCAGCTCCGATGCGAACCTTGACCACGTAAATCTTTCCCATTGGACGTCTGATCGAGGAGTGAATACTCCATGGAAAACCCTCAAGTCTGATGCTTTGTCCTTCTCCAACTCAACTGCATAAATTGGGAATGTGCACTGGGTTAACAAATGTGCTTTGGATGGCAGTACAACCGACCATCAACGCTGAACGAGAATACGATAAGTGTGAGGATGTGGGTGATGTAGGTGAAGTAGGGATTGTGCGTTTGAGCAAATAAAATGACTAAGGGGTTTCCTTGGCAAACTGGAAATGCACAGAATCGCCTTCAAGACTTAAGTGTTTCGCGCTCACCGCAAACGTCGCTTTGGTTGATGGTGACGCTCACGCCGATCCAAGTGCAGAGAAGTTCTGAGCCTCTTCTGAGATCAACCTGTTGATGGCATGATTGTACATGCGATAGCTCAACAGCATGAGATAAAATGTGCATTTAAGGGGTCAATGGCAAAATGGACTTTGATTAGCTAAAACGCACTTAGCTTGCGCTACAGCCTTAAAACGGAGTTATAGCTGAAGAGAAGTGCACAAATTAGGGGTGGAATATTCACCCATTCCTCGCTGTCTGCTCCTTTAATAGCAAAGTCAAGTTGGAAGGACTGCTGGCCTTTGACGAATCGCGAGAGTGGAAACGACGTCTTCGGGTCAACTTCGTCTGTCATCAAGAATAGCATGAGGCGAGGACTTTAAAGTGTGAGTCAAGTCACTGAAGTACGGTCCCTTCTTACCTGTTGCGAGTGGTGGGAATTTGCAATTCGGCGCAAAATATGTTGAGATAGTGTAGGCGTTATCTCTGAGACCTGCACGAATCACGATAGATGTTTGCATGTTCACGTCCTTTACTGTGATGTTAACAGTGTCTAAAATGTAAATAGACCAGTGGCAGGCAAAGGGAGTGGAGAATCAACCACCTGACCCGTTTTGGGGAGCAGTTTGGTCAAATCAGTGCCAAGACTGCATACTTAAATAGGTATTTCCCTCGAACAGGTGGATGGAGGGACTATGTTGAGTGGTCATCTCATATTCCTTGTTGATATCTTTAGTGCTGTTAAAGGAAGCCACGTTTGCATGAGCTGACTAAGCAACTAGCCAAAGCTTACACGTCTGAGCGTCAGCATTCAGCTGATCTCAGATTTGCAATGTTCCCACTCTTGGATTTTAAAAAAACATCTGAATTCCTATTAGGACCACGGTGGTTTGAATAAAAGCTGCCACTGAAGATTTGACATACCTTTGCTTATTTGACAAGGACTGCCCCAATATTCCTTCCCTACCATGCAGCTGCCATTGTCGAATGAGAGCATGGCGAACTTTGTTTTCGTATAAATCCCTATGTTCTAAAAACGAGTTTAAGAGGCAAATATTCGCTAGGGTGTGAGGCAATTAAAAGTAAATGCGTCATATTATTAATCCGCGTCCATGCCTACCGCCTGTGCTAGCTATTAATAGAATGCACAACTCAACGCAGTAGACAATTCATTTCATTTGAAACATCCAATTTTATGATCCCTCCCCGAAAACGACAGATGAATTTCAGCACAAAAATGCACTTACTGTTTCGCCACTGATCCGATAGCTCATTGTGTCAGATGGTCCTGACGACTTTGTGACAACGCGAGAACCCCACAACTTGGGGCTCGTTTCGCCTTCAACGAAGTAGTGCTCATCAGATCCCATTTATGCCATTAAAGCGACACATTTGATAAAGGTGGGAAAAATAATAACGGAGGTAGACGCATACCTGTGCAATACACCGCGCAAAGTAAAACCGTAATGATGTTCAACATAATGTGCATCCGTACTCCGAGCCGTACGCACTGCTTTTATATGCGCCTTACTCCGATATCGTTAATTCGATTGGAGCGGTGCTTACCACAACGATGATGTCGAGGAGATCTCGCAATCAATTGGCTGACGAGATGTGTGTACTTAACTCTCTCCGGTTATGCGTCAAATGAAAAATTTATCAAAGGCCTCCAGCTGAAATTCTAATCTCTTTACCCAGCCTTATTCCTGCACTTACAGTGAGCCGAACATCAAGAGAAAGAGTTGGAAGTAAGAACAGTGAGGCAAAAGATAACCACGGAAAAAGAGATTCATATTTGACATAATCGTATGCAAATAAGTTTCCTTTACTGCACTAGAGCACTCCCTATTCGTTTTTGTATGGAGCCAGTTTACTTCCACTTGCTCTCAGTTTGCGTTTAATTGCCACCGAACCCCTCTTATGAGGCTGCAACGAACATGCCTGCCGTCTGTGGCTACACTACCATGCAGCTTCACTGCCGTTACGATGAGGCGAGCAAACTGCACTTTTCTGGTCATTGTTCACCATCGTACTATCGTAATCAGCATTTTGATGTGACACCAAATAAGAGACTGTTTGGCGCTGAAACATAACCAGGCCAAACCGCTGAGACTTCTCAATACTGCCTCAGCTATATGCACATATTAATGCCTAGCAACCTGCACAGTTATGCGCTAAATCATTATCATTGAGACAACTAATTCTGAAGTGGAAATCCATTTTACTATCGCGAGTTGAGTTCACGGACAGAACGAAGGGACCGTCCACGACTGGATGAGAAGTAGGCATGAGGACAGGAATCCTAGCACCTGATAATTACGAAATTCGGGACCCTGATATCATGTAAAAGATGCGATGTAAAAATTGTGCCCTTGCGTGGCACATTTGGGGTAAGTGACTTCATCAGGGAGTGCTACCATCATGAATGGCGCCATTGGATTCTCGTCGTGTTCGTGGACTCTCAACAAATCAACATGGCTTTGGCGAAGCCTCCTGCAATATATTACCTGTAAAATAGCTCCGAACGTTAGTGTTGGCGTTACTTTAGTGCCATAGCATTCAATTGGAAACAATAATGGCTGCTATCTTCCCAAAAGCTAGCAGCTTCACTTGCATTTCCATTTCATGCAGGTATCTTTTTAGCTTTTCACCAAACACTGCTTTAAATTTTGGCTATGGTGAGGGATTAATGCAACCGCCTACATAACAATGATTATCTTTTACTATTTCTTGCAAGAATTACTGAAATCTCATGTCTGCTTGGATAATGAGCCCATTGAATGGGCTGAGAAAAGAGGTGGGGCCCACACCAACCTCCGATGGCATCAATGGAGGGGATCATTGAGGTTAAAAATGACAGTACGTTTCGCATGAATACCTTTTCTAATGTGTAACAAACTGTGACTGCAGTGGTTGACATAAAAGTAGGCGGACACTCGAAATGGCCTCCATTCGGGCAAAAAGAAATGCTTGCACCTAATTATCCCCTCAGAATGTGAACATTCTGCTAGAAAATGTCTCCGAAATGAAATATACTTGTTTGAGACAACTTCCTCAGTTCTGCAGCATCAGCTGTGCTTCTCATGGCGTGTTGTGCTGTCCTGGCCTCAACCGTTTCATCCGTCCTCTGCCTCTGAATGCAGGAATCAATCATACAAAAGTACTTCATAATGTCTACGAGGAATGCCATGGGTCTTCAAATTATTAGGCACTGTACTAGTGCCTAAGATACTACACCCACCCAATCAGTTTGCTGGCATTCGTGCTGTTAACACTTGGCATCTGCGGACAGCCATGAAAAGGAGCATGTTTACATGGGTCACCATAGTTCATTAGAGAAATATTTGGCTGTAAGCACACGCAACATATTACAGCAATAGGCCCATATTCTCGACAAGTGAATGGAATTGCACGCAAAATTACCATTTAATCTCATTAAATTCGGCATTGTATTTGTGTTAGCGGCATCTAAGCACGACAATCCTCCCTTGGTGTCAGCCACCACCCATTCCCTTTGAAATTCATAATCCGATTGTGGTTAGCCTCTCACGCTGTCATTTGTCTTCACCCCTTTCTCTGCCTTGGGCCTGTATAGTGATAATTAATGTGCGCTAGTCCGCATCACCATCGCTAGGTAAGATGTACGCCCCAACGAAATTCGAATACAAGTAGGTTTGATTGCACAGCATCACTGCTAGCTTTAAAACTATGCACTTGAACCAATCAGTCTGAGAGACGAGATGGTTGTGTGGTCGAAAATGAGGACTTCTTTGATTCCAGCTACAGCTGCGGACAACACGTTCCATTGTACTTCGCCTGGTGTTAAGCTATTACTAAGCATTCTTCGCATTTGGTTTTATTTTTGCATCTACACTTTTCCACAACAAAATGCAACCCACTTCTACAACTTTGGTAATCCCAGGAACGAGGCTTCAACTATGATCTACGATTCGCTGCAGATCTGTTAGCTTGCTAATCTGAATAAAGTTATTAATCCCTTAGCGACTGCGGATAGCCCTTCAAGTATCTCCATTGTGCAGACCATTATATTCCTCATTGTAGAAGCGTTCAGCCATGTAGCAATGCGAAATACAAAAAGAGATAGATCCATTTGGTAAATGCTTACTGGTACTGCATGTCCCATGTCTGTTACCAAGATCGTGGCTGCCTACATGGCTGTGTTTGCTGGTATCGTAAGAGTTTGATTTATTCTTCTCCAGAAGTCAGATATCGTTTATTCTCCTTGAGGCGCGAAATGACCGGACTCATATCCCGAATGCGGTTAGCCTAAGGATTCATCGGACTCTCATACTATTATTGCATTGTAGGTACTTTGTAGCACGCGCTTCAACAATCAAAAACTGATGTTCCTTTGCCTCGGTCAGAGGCGTAAGATAAGTTGCACAACCCTGCATCCCATAAGCTCCTGCAAAATTGGACTATAGCTGGCCATGCTTGAGCAACTTTGCTATGATATCTCAATTCAGATCTTTGTGTTTGTTGCGCACACAGAGCGTATCACATCGTCGTGTGAGAGATGCTGAAGGGTTTCCCACGCTCACTTGTGACTACACAAATCGCGCTTCATAAATCATGAGCAGGTGTGCACACCATCATCGGCTCTTAACGACTCACTCATATTTCATTCTTACCACTTTGTGTTTTTGCGATGTCACCTAATCCTACGGCGTTATTAATTTGACAAGCTTTGCTTATGCTAGAGGCTTTCTTCCACTAAATGTAGCACAGTAGTTAGCATCAGTTATCGAGTTATCAGGTTGAATTCGAAATTTGGCAGGACATATTAAAGCGAATGAATGAATGCACACTCATGCAGCGAAACCCTTTACATTAAGAATTTTATAAATCTAGCATTTGAACTGAGAGAGGGCGATGTAAGACTGAGAATGCATGTCTAGGTCATAACGGCTTTGCGTTACAGGTGACGGCTGGACGAATCGCAATTCCACTGGTTGAGAGGGATATTGTGGATGTTGGGCTTAAATAATGATAAAGTGATTCAGACATAGGGCGCCACGTGTCACATTAAATCATGCCTGACCACTTCGACCCCATTACATAGAATTCCGCAGGTGGTGCTAGCAAAAGAATGATTTATGCAATTTGAATGACTCATGGTTTGTATGTGTCTAGCAACTGTGCTTTTGGTGTAACTTGGATCGTTTTTGGGCATGAGGATGAAAGTGCGTGATTGATTCTACAGTTTTAGAAGAACCGGAGCGTTTCTTGTTGTTACTCAATACTAGCTCAGTATGTCGTCAATGTTGGCTAAGATGAAGACGTCGTTTCTACTTTGAGATACCATAGTAGAACAGGCAGTGTAGCACACTGACCCTGCACTTGATACAAACTAGTTCTTTTGGTAGCATTTGTTAGAGTGCGTCTTTAGGATGGAATCTACTGCCCCATTCATGGCAATCAATGTGTGCGACTGTGGCATAAATTGATGCATAGGAAGTCACTAAAATCTTTAGTTGGTTCCCATTGCGCTTCATTCAAGAATGAGAAGCAGTAAGAAATATATACGGTTGTGTCTTCTCGGTATGCGTACTAATAGATGCAACATACATTTAGCAGATTTAATGATATAATTTGTTTGGATTGGAGTTGTTTTAAGCAGATAATTGCTCATAGGCTAAATGAATGCGACACGTGGCCTACATTCACTTTAGCGTGTTTTTATGATGGACAGCGAACATCGGGAGGAACAGCGAATGGGAAATAATTTCAGGTAACGGAAATTGGAAGAAGCATTCAAACCTGGATTTGGTTGTCAAGGTTCCGCATAAGCATTGGTACAAGCGGCAGCAGCAGCGGTGAGCTACATGGCCAACCAGAAAGTGCTTGGCCTTCACGTTTAAGATGTTGGCATAAAGCGTTCTAAAATTTTTGCAATGAAACCATGTTTGCAATCACAGCATTTTACTCTGCTATTATTGGTAGCGCGTTTAACACCAACTACTCATTTATGTCCAGAAATTCTTCTCACGCAGTTGCGCCAGATCGCGTTCACTTTATTGACTGTAAACATGACTTAGTTCGTCGTCTTACCTTAGTCTCAATCACAGCACGATATTGTCCGAAATGGCGTGGAGACTAAGTGGTGGTCAGTAATGCGTGCGTAAGCCATGCAGAGAGCAGATGTGCTGAGATGCGTGATCGTTTCATGAATTAATTAAATCACGACATCAGATGGTGTCATATGGGAGCAGAATGTGTGGGTATGACGGCAAATTGGGTGCGACGCCCTCTGATAATGAGTGACACGGGTTTGGCAGCGTTTTGCAGCTAACACGCTTATGATATCAGTCGGTCTTCTTTGGATTTGGCGTTTTTGCTTAACCTCACAGAACAGTGCGTACAGTTCGAGTTGGTTTAGGAGCATTTGGACCGACTCCATTTTCACGGTAATCTTCACTACGATGGGATAATTCTCCGGCTTCTCCTTTGTGACCAGTAGATATGGCAGTTGTTTGGATGACCCAGTGGCGAACTCTAATCGAAACCATTTGCAAGCAATGTTTACGGAGGATGCTGCCATACAGGAAGCGCATGTTGCATCTCTATCGACATGCATGTGAACAACTCTGCATCCAAGCATTCTTTTGATGTTGATCAATAGTCAGTTTGACTGTTGCCAATTCATCTCACAGGGCTGTGATGGACAAAGCTGACCTTAATAGCGCTTCTTCAGCGTGTCGACTCCTCCGAATTAGTCCATCATTGGCTACCACCAATGTTTGTCTGTTCAGTAGGTTCGCAATTGTATTTACTGATGTGATTAACATCACTTCGCTCCTACCATAGGTTAACCTGTTGCTACCACTAACGCAGCGTGTGCTACCGCCCTTGGAGATTGTGGGACTTATTGATATGAAATTGTGCTTCTTGCACACTTGTATAAGCGAATGTGACTGGGATTGTTAGAACACAATATGATAGTGATTTGTCTTGTAAAGATGTGTCTGGACTTACGCGAATGGTTCAGACTATGGTTCAACTCCTACGTGTAATAGGCTTTCATCCTTTTGTAGACTGACTTCACAGTGCTGATAATTTTCGTCTGAGTTTCTGAAGCGTCCCTCCACACAATACATATAAATATTTTATAGGGTGTGTTTACGTTAGCCTCCCAGTTCTGCACGGGCTACCCCTACTGATTGACTTGTATTACTGCTGTGAGTCAGGTGAAGGGAACAGGTGAAATCAGCATCGTAAAATCCATATCTCAAGCTCTTGGGGAAAGGATGCACGTCAGCATTTGGAGTTAAAGAATGTTTGGATTTGTCACTTAAATCCTTGTTTATTCGCCACATATCCTCGAGTCTGCTCAGCCACTAATGCTTTGATTTACCCTACTTCATTTTAACGTTGTTTGCTGGTTTCCTATTACTGCATTCTGCAACATCCTCTAAGTGATTTCTCTTCTCATTTGGCAGCATGTCATTCTTGAGACAATGAAAAATATTGACTGCACTGCCTCGGAAGTCCATCCGTTGCTTGAAAGAAAACACGGACCGAGACTGCACCTATTTTAATCATTGAAATAAGTTCCGCTTTGTAATCTTCGTCAAATCAATTGGTTTCATTCCTCACATCTAAGTGCTACTAGATCATACATCACTTCATTTAATAACTATTTTAGTCAGTCGCTGATATACCTTCTACATTTTCCTGCATATCTTAATAATTGGGTATCCTAATTTTGTCCTTTGTGGTGTATTAGCTTTCATCCATGGAAGTGAGGTACTACTTTAGTCATTTGCGTTACAAGTGTAATCCGTGTATTTGCAAACGATAAGGAACATTGTGCACTAAGGCGAAAGATCCACACGTCACCCTACAGCCTTTCCAAGGACTCTCTTGTATTTCTACCTTTGAAGATGAATTAGATGGTTAAATCCGCTCACTCACGTTTACAGCAACATTTATTTATTCTGCTCTACTACCCAATTGCAGATACTTCGCTGAGGTCTGTTGCTGCAATCCTCTTACTGCGCATTCCGACAAACTAAATCAAAGCTTAGAAGGTGATCACACAAATACAAAATCGCAAATGACTACCACTCGGCCGTCACAACTGACTTGGGTCGTAGTCTCGTCATAGCAGCAGTTAGTCGAATGGGCCTTAATGGAGCAGTCGGCAACGCGGCCGAGTCAAGGATGGCCATAGCTCAAGCATATTCTACACATGCAGCAAGCAGCTTATTGATAGACCAATAAATAGCAAAAATTTACCGTTTGCTGATGACGTAGCAACAGCTACTGTCGCAGGTTGCCAAGCCAATAAAACTCTAAGCAAAAAGTGTGGGAATAGAAAGAAGATTAACTGCAGCAACGCAAGTAGCGATATTGCCCACAATGTAGCGTGTAAATGCTGCAAAACTCATGTAGAAGGCGTGTCTTTGCATTCGCAGCATTTGAGAAACTGGGATTGACAATGTGTTTTGAGGTACGTAAGATCACCTAAGGTTTTGCTAAGGGCAGAGCACTAAACCGCAATTGGCTTCAAGTCGGTATATAGTCGATGGATGCGTGCGTTGGAAGTGCAGCTACTACGCCGCTTGTATCTCGTGGGGTCAGATTTGCAGTGGAATTTAAGCCACAGAAAAATGATATTTGTTATTTCGTTGTTTGCTGAAGGCACTCTCAGTGCTTACTCGTTCCATTTCGGATGCCGCAACAGTGCCCAAAAAAATTGAGTTAGTTCTTGGGAGGTGTGATTGATTACATTGCTCAACCACGCGTGGTGAAAGTGTCTTAGCAACTGGGCAGTCCTCTGCGAATCATTTGTCCATCGCACTATAAGGGGAATGTGCTTGTGCAAACGTATCAAAGGTACCATAACGATAGCAGTTGAATTTGCCTGAGTTTGTCAACACTCATACTCCTTCGTGTACGACACCTAATGCTGCATCACAGGTGTCAGCGTACAGAAAGTGTTTCGAGTGGCCTTATTTAAACTAAAATAAATTTAGGCGTTTTTGCCTTCTTTTGGCTTTCTTCGCAACTGAGTTGTGCAGTAAGTTGGAGAAGTTATTGTGGCATCTGTCTTGACCCGAGAAGACATAGGGTTGCGCATTTACATAACCGGTATATTGATGGTCGAGTACGATCTCGCATTGTGCTCATAAAGCCACCATCCATTTAAGTCTAGTGCAAGTCAAGGATTTCCAAGCTCTCTGCAACTCTGAATTAGGAGGTGCGAAGCACTTATTTAATTTTATTATTTTGCAGCCCATGAAACTACTGCCACTGTGCTTCTGGCGCAAGTTCACTTTCAGCTGACACCTTCACAGCTCCACGTTGAATTCGGAGGCGATTTTGGGGTGCTTATGCAAGCAATTGTGTTTGTTTGAAGACTAAAATTGATCTAAGACTGTTGATAGCACTGCGTTTTGGATGTTAACTTGCTTTTTATCTGTATTTGCCACGTTTTTTCCAAAACCTTTGTATTCTTATGACACAGACATATTTGTAATGCCCTTAGTATTTGAACGCATGGCACCCGCCGCTCACTTAATTTCACTTCTTTGTTCCAAATATGGTAAATCCACAACCGTCGATGAAATCACTATTCATGTCAGATGCAGTGTAAATGTGAAACTAGGTAGCCTATGAGGTGGGCTATTTTGTAGCGTCATGAGAGTCATGCTGGCTTAAGAATTCTTGGTACCGGAATGAAATGAGCGATTTTGTTATCCTTCTGCAGTAAAAGAGTTTGGCATTGCTCCAACCTTGTAGGTGGCAGAAATTGCTGATTGCTTCTGCGTTTGCTCAGTTTAAATGAGTAGTATAAGCACACTTCTACAAGTGTATGTTTTAAGCATTGACAGAAGGCATTGTTGTACTTTGGGTGCAGCAGTAGTGACAACAACAGAGCCAGCTGAGCTGCAAGACGTGGTGGAGGAGACTCGGGTCCTGGATCACCCTAGGCTAGCTCTCAACATTATCAAAAAGGAGCTCGAGCTGTGTCGTCTACAGCAGCTGCAGGTGATGGCAATAGCTCAGCGCTGCAGAGATGTGTCAAATAAGGAGTTGTGAGTAATTAATAAGGGTTAAGTCAAGAATGGGGTTGTATAGAGACCATCGCTGAGAAGTTCTGCTCTGGATTACAGGATCTATCCACGCTTTGGCATAGGTAGGTGCTGCATCTGCCTTTTGAAAGCACTAGGTGCCATGCAGGCGGTGAGTGAAGTGATCAAGGAAGAGCAGGACAAACTAATCATTTTGAATATTCACTTTACGTATTTTCAGATTTTGCAATTTATAAGATAAAGCATCCAAATTGTGCATGCTTTATTCTTGGTGACATCACACAACTCACCAGTTTGCCTCGGGCTCTAACAGGAGAGGATAATCTTGACTCGGCTCGTGCCTGAGCTATTCGGTCGAGGATCACCATTGATTGGGTGATATCAAAAGACACAATCCTGTGAGTTTATATACTTATGCTATATTGGTTGACAACTGGGGGTTTTCGGTTGGATTTGATCCTCAGGGTGCTTTCCATAGCGGTCACCGAAAGTCTTGGCGTTTACGGTTGAGTTATTCCAGAGGAATTTCACGCTGTTGATTTTAGATGTAAAAATCTGCCTGAATTCTGCTCGAACGGTGCAACT
>QEYB01000042.1:0-39676 GCA_017562135.1 Dipylidium caninum | reverse complement strand
GGGAGTTCACGTCGGCAGCGTTGAACATAGTTGGGGAAGAGGAGGGCTCGCAGGTTAAAAATGCGGAAAAGGAAGGGTAAGAAAGGTCTCTGACATAGAATACACAGGGTGACTGGTGTTTTAATGACTAGGGCATTTTTGCTAGCCACCAAAGATAACGCGGGAAAGAGAAGGCAGTAAATATGAGAGTGGTGTGGGCCATCGACGAGTAAGCCACGAGAGGGAGTATGAATGGATACTCCATAAGAGCAACATTTATGAAAGCCTCTATCAAAACAAGAACTGTGAAAGTTGAAGAGGCCAAATGAACGTCCTTGACTCGCGACTAGCCTTGGAATGGCCTCTCGACTACCAAAATGAACACAAGAACGGCGTGTCAAGAAGAAAATGACATCCCCTCGTCCATTTGTCAACTTGCAAGCAGTGAGATTGAAGACGAGAGATGAGTGATAAAGGGAATTGGGGGAAACCGGAGAGGAGTATGGCGCGACCGATGAATGTGGCAAGTATGACGAAACAATGTGACGTTTAAGAGACAAAGATGTGGTCAGAAAAGCCATCCTGATGCTGTTCACTGTCAGCAATTGGTGCTTCATAGGGAGTAGCTCGATTCCACTTAATAAACAACTAGTGCTCATGAGGGGAGTGAAGATTTCTTTCAGTTGTTTGGGCAGTTGAGGAGCGACAGTCGTCTCTAAAGGATCCCATATGTTCTCCACAGGGTGGACGTCTCCATTCCTCATGATTACGCGGCTTTGGCTCACAACGAGCTTGGGAGGGTGGATCATCTAGTAGATTATACGAATAAGAGTGCATATGAGAGAGGCAATAGGGGACAGATTACAGCAAAGAATGCACGCTATGGGGATACTTAAGACCCACTGCCTGTGGCCTTAGTTGCGAGGCGAGGCAAGCCAGTCCAGCATTGCTTGAGGCACTAAGGACTAAAGCCTTATCACATACGCGCGTTCAGTAGGGGATGAAAACCAACGAGACAGAGAAGCGCAGAAGGGAACGTGGAGTGGAAGTGGGTCAAAAGGGAGATTACTAACGCCTCTGCTGTGGGAAAGAAAGTAGAGGTTTACGGTGTGGGTGGCAGATATGCCTTGTGGAGTCGGAGCAGCGAAAGGAAATTGTAGCTGCATTTAGCCAGACTGCCTGTTATGAGAATAGGAAAAGAAATCTGGCCGCAATAAGGAAAGACATCAATTTGCAAGCGTTCAAGGTATTCAGGAGAGAATGCAACTAACTGCACAAGCTGCGTGCGGCAAGAAGTTGGGGCAGCGATATCTGGTTCGAGGACACCTTTGTCATAACCATGGTGGTTCAGTAGCGGTAACGGCTAAACCTGACCCCAGAAGGCGCTTTGAGCTACAGCACGAAAACAACTTGGAGGCGGAGAGAAGGTCGACCTCATGTAAATCGGTGCTAGTGGGGCTAACACCATTGTTTCATGAATTATAAAAGGCCGCGATGCAGCAGCGAGAAGCATTGGGATCTGCATTCACTTCGTTAAGATGACTTCCATTGCTTCTTAATTCGCCCTACTGGCTTGTCTCACGCTAGTCTTTGATGACGTTGTCCAAGTCTCTGAGGCCTCAGCAGATGCCAACTATATTAAGAAGTTCTTCGCTATTGCCCCATCTCTTAACATTCACCAAGGTCTACTGATTATTCGCTGTGTTTAGGCCCACTGCTGCTCAGTCGGTCGTGGACTGCGGTCGCCGGTTTGCAGACTCTGTCGTAATTCATCCCAGCACCTTTTCGGTAAGCCACAGTTAGTTGGCAAACTAAGACACTTGCCACAACGCTTTCAGGATTTAGGGCCCCTCGCTATCTTCCATCATCAATCACCAACCTCCACCAACCACCACCACCACCACCCCACATCATCGAAGAGGAAGAAGAAGACGAAGCGAAGACAGAAGAAGATTGGGAGAAACAAGGCCATCGTAGAAGACTTGTTTAGTGCACTGATTTAGTCAAAATTGTCTGGCGTTGACGACATACCTTTTGTTCCCATCATGAAAGTGGATAATTGAAAACGGCACTCTTTCCTTCCTCACTCCACAGATTTTTCGTATCGACAAACACTAATTAATAAATCGCGTGAAGCGACGTGGCAGGAAAGTGTGGAATGAAGCTGACACCATTCCCTGCATCTCACCCAGCGTGGGCGTTCCCCATCCACCTTAATTTGAGAGACATTTCTTACACACTCGCCAATTCTCCCTTATATCCATGTCCATTCCTGGCCTATTCAATTTACACTCCGCTGTTCGACACTCGCAAACGTGATGCAGGAGAACCGATGGAACTTATTGGCCTCGTGACTCATTGTTTGCAACGTGGAGACAACACACGTGGCCGGTTTCATGATGACTAAACGTTAAGGACACAAGAGCCTCGTCTTCATCACCGTCTACTTCTTAACCATGGAGGCAATATCGCACATTGACAGAGTAAGTTCTCTCCATCTCACCAATGCTCTGAGCCAAATGTGCCACTATCCACCACCTCTGTGTGGATTTCATGCTATCAACTCGTGTTTCCGCCCTCACTTGTGTGCTATTGCATGGGTGTATGAAGCGGGAAGAGGGAGTAATGCAACTTGCGATAAAAGTGTGTCATGCGTGCATGTTGGTGGATGTTGGACTGTCATGTCTTTTGTTGCCTCCTGCGCACGGTTGCGTGCAGCCGCAGAAGGTCCAGTCCTGCTGAGATCGACGCTGTTGGCAAGACGGAGGTTGAGATCGTTTGTGCTCGAAAAGACGTGTGTCCACTGGGCATGCATACGTAAGTTTGCCATACCACCGGCTCATCTCCCCCCTCAATTCAGACTCTACGTGGAACTAAATTTTAATCATTTCATCACATTTCCATGCATGAGTGCAATCCTTGTCTTCACCAAACCTCTCTCGTATCCTAAGTGCCTGCCTTGTGAGAGGCATGTTGACATTGTGACCGTACCTTTTTCATCTACTTGCCACACGACCGTTCTCCTAAGCGCTGAAGGTAGTCTGTGCTATGACTACAAACCGAGCCGAAATGCGGTAAGTTCACTCTGTCGCACTCTCCACTAACCTGTCGTTATTGCGAATCATTAATGACCACGGTGCCATATTTCTGTGCTCTTTCCTCATCCTCTCTTCTTACTACTGGCATGCTTCACTCATTGCAACAGAGGAGGAAGTGGACGGTGATTTGCGACTATGGAAAACCACCTTCACGAGACCGCAGACGAGGAGAAGTCTTTCGTCTTCTGCTACACTCCCAACGCTTTCCTCTCCTATGTTGTTCACTGGGGTGAGTCGAAGCATCACGCTGTGGAGTCTAAGTGGCAGTAAAATGGAGAATTATTTTCACACCACCTCACTCGCTTTCCTCCGTCTCACTTACGTCTTGCATGTTGTAGTCTAAGGAAGAAGGGCAAGCTGACTCGAATGGTTGCCTCGTGGGCCATCACGTAAATCGTGGTTGTGGTTGTTTTCTTGTACGCGAAGTAGGGGTGATAAACGTTTCTCCTTATCATATTTGCATATGTATGGATATATCCATTGAGAGTTCTCCTTGCTACTCCCAGGGGTGGGACAATTAATTGCGCGCAAGTGAGCAAAATATTGTGTCAGGTATGCCATATGTTTCCCCGAAATCAACGGCATATACTCTCTGCTGCGATTGGGGAGAATGGCACACCCATATCACACATCTGTTGGAGTAAAAAACGCACTTGTTACAAGACAAAGCTATTCGAGATGGAAGGTTCATGCCCTCCATTGAGCTCATCGTCCAAATCCACCGTCAGTGCCTTAGTACACTGACCGTTTATAGGACAGTGAAGAATTGAAGTTGGGAGAGTGAACAGTGTATGATTATGAGAAAGGGAAGAAAAATGATAGTCACAGGCATGAGGTAGAAAATGAATTCAGATGTGTTCATCCGATTGTGGGGAAGAGAGAATGCAGGAACCGCTGATTAGACATAGAGGGCGGAGTCAAGTCGGAAGTGACTTACAATTCCCGCCATTGTTAAGCGAGGAGAAAAACTGAAATCACTTCCTTTCAATAGGAATGGACACGTTGAGATCTGTTGGTCAGAATTAATGAGTCCGCGTGTCTTTCTCAAGCAATATCTTTCTTGAAGGACCAAAGGAGAGATGCGCGGGTCGATTGGAATGGACACGTTTTGAGATCTGTTGGTTCGAATTAATGATTCGCGTGTCTTTCTCAAGCAATCTTTCTTGAAGGACCAAAGGAGAGATGCGCGGTCGATTGGAATCGCTGCATATCCACTTCACCAAGTAATCACTAGTCTGCCCATCTCTGCAATTCCATTGCTGTCAACACGTGATGGCCATTAACGAATGACCGCTGAGGGCGAGAATGTTGTCGGCTACATGAAAGAGTACGCACGCTAGATGGAGAAATGAATAGGCAGAAGGTCGGAAAATTGGACTTGGACTAGCGCTCGATGTGAAGTAAAAACAGTGAACTCGGTCCCTCGTGCAAGTTCATTCCACATAAACCAAGATTAGGAAGAGCTTTCAATCTCATGGCACTGAGTTGCAGTAAAAGCGAGACAAGCGAGATAGCACGAGAAGTAGAAGTAGTGAGATTTGACTGAAAGATATATCAAAGTCACCGAAAGAAATATGGGTGGGGGAGGAAAGGTAGACAGACAGACAGACAGACAGACAGACAAACAGACAGGTAGGTAGGTAGGTAGGTAGGTTTGCGGGTAGGCAGAAAGACAGGTGGGCAGGTAGGGAGTGCTGAAGAGGTGGAGGCAATTCGGAGAGCAAGGTGAGGTGAGGCGACGTGAGGACGGTTGAAATTGGTGAATCAAGTCCTTTCTAGTTGTTTTGCTACGTCAAGATGATATTGAGCATTACAAGTGGAGAACCGAGGGGCAGAACATTCGCCTAAAATCTTCTAGACGTAGGCTACTCTTTCTGCCTCCACTCCCACTATACACTCTCTCCCCACTTCACTTATCACCATTTAGGCTGAATGTGCAGATCTCTTCCTAGTCGCAGGCAAAAGAGGAGCCTCAACTTCTCCATTATGATGAGTCTCCACGTCGCCGCGAAATGTAGTCGACGATGCCTCGATATACACTCACGCGATGCGACTGAGTGCGAAGTGATCCCCTGTCCACGCACATCTAACTGCTCCCCTTGTCTGCTAACAATTCGGCTTCACTATTCCACTCACTTCAGTTGAGGATGAGGCCATTTATTCTTCCGTGTGCACCTCTTCATTTCCTACCTCCGCATGTCGACACTTAAAGATGTTCTCTCCTTCTCCAGCAAACTCGGTAGAGACCACTTCACACGGTGGAGCCTTCTTTCAAATTAGGCCTACTAGACAGAAGAGAGTAGAATTACTGACCGGAGGAAAGGAGAGGGAGCGACAAGGGAATAGGAGAAGAATTGATAAGTGATCCACGCATGTGGTGGGAGGTGCGTCGGCACTAATTTTCCGATGTTATTACACGTGTTACTCGGCAAAGCATACGAAGGTGAGGAGATATCCTGATTGATGGAGGACTTGTCAAGGAGACAGATATGAAGGTTAGCCCACTACCGAAATGCGAATAGATTCTCGCCAATGTGTAAGCTAATCACTAGCGCACTGCATTCCTCAGTCTAACGAAACAGATAACCCCGATCCACTGCTGAAAATACTTCACTTCTGTGGGTCAGTGTGGAAGAAACCCGCACTACTTCGGTTGGCAGACGCAATAACTTCACTTAAATGCGTAGCTGACTGCCATAGACGGTCAGCCAAAAAGTCAGACAACCTCGGCGTAATACAGTCGATGCCTGTAATCAACGTGTACTTTGGGCAAAGGAATATCCTGTTTCCATATGTGTCAAAAGGGATGATTATTCATTCATTCTGGTTAAATCCAATGTGACTTCTCATTATGGTAGCGATAGCAAAGCATTTTTGTGTAAAATTTTATTAGGGAGCATAATAGCGCACTTGCATGCTCGTACACACAAGGCTGGAACTGAGGTGTAAGGTAGAGTATTGGCTCCATGAACTGGTTAACCCGAAATTGCGTGTGCAAGTGGGAGACGGATGACAATTTCGTTGAATTAACGCTCCGCCAGCACAGATTACTCAAGTGGAAGCCAGTACATCTGGGAAGCGCGACAACCACATCCGAAGCGTGTTGCTAGCCACATAAAGGAGACATTCATTGAAGGAGGTGTGCTGCCGTGCATGAATGTGCAACGGAGGAACAGATTGTACCAGTGCACACTTGACACATTATCGTGGCAATCAGCTGTTTTGCATCACATTGTGTGCACGGTCATATATTTTCCTCCAACAGGTCCATGATCAGAGATTTGAATGGGGATGTGTGTGCTCACACTTCAACTACATCGGATTCAAGGAAGTCGACGAGGGAATCAAACCCTCTCCTCAGTTATCTGATGCGCCACCACCTCTTCGCCTCTGCGGTGCACAATGGAATGCAACCAATCCAGTGGACATGGTGGCCACATGGAAAGTTCACGGCTCGTCTCTGCTTTCTGGCTCCTACTCAACACGTCTCTCACACTTTGCGAACGCCAATGCCACATGCTTTCTTTGTGGCAAACAGATGTACTCTCGTGTTCACATCAACTGACTACCGTGCCATCAAGTAGATATCTCACGCTCCTTCGTCCCCTCCATCTCCTCCACCCCCCTCTTCGCCAACACTCTATATGGTTATTGCGTACGTGTGACTTCGCAGTGATGGAGATTTACGTCGAAGCAGGTGTAGCACACACGCAATTTATGAGAGTGGTTGGTGGGGATGCTCCACTATTCGACCCTGTCACATTAGACAGTGTAGAGGCCCAACACAGAGCCACGAGAACTGCACACCATTTGTGCAAATCCCTTTGGTCTTCTCAGATGTGCAATATCCGGTGAATGGAGAGGAATATAGTCATGAGACTGACGGTCATCCAGAGCTGGCCACGAGCAACAAATCTTTTCACTGACTGGAGAAGAGGTGGCATCCTTGTTTGGTAGAATGTGGAAATGAGGTCAAAATTGCACTCAAGTGCACAATTTTATTTCCCTCCACCCATGCGACTTGTCACATTCTCTGCCATTGTACGTCAACAGTGACTTGAGCCACCGGCCTCACACTCCGTGACGCTCAACATTCAAATGTTACTTTCACTATAATTAACTCCACTGCCACGACCTATTCGCTCTTCTGCGAGTATCTGCCTGAGACCTCTGCTTTCACAAACAGTCGAGATTACTTGGAACAGGCATACATCTGGCTAATCGCATCACAGCCTATTTCCCTCAACTCAACTCACTTGCATTCGTGTTTGAAGTAAATAACAGGCGTGAGAGGCTGTTATTTTCATCCATCCATCGTCGCAATTCCTCCCTCTAGATTTGCAAAAGACAGCAAAAGGAGTTGCTTATGCGCGAGTAATCTGAGAGTATTCTCAGAGTGGTGAGAAGAGCAACATCGCCGAAGATGTTAGGTGACGTTGCGAACATCAGTCAAATAGGCAGAATACCTTAGAGTCGGTGCGTGACAGATTTCTGTGTGGTAATCGAGGGTGCATGTGTGTTGAGGTTCAGCATTTGCAAGATGCATGTCAAACATTGCGAGAATGAGATGAAAGACAGACGTCACTCTGACAAACTGCTCCAACTGCTTGTGTTCGCTCCAAACGAGTTTCCATTCTCCATCTCGCCATCAACAGATCCCATACCTTCAACGCCCACATAGCATGCAGTAACTCAATCCTCTTACCGACAACTCGATCTGCATACTCGAAGAAAAGTCTCGCATTCAATTGGCATCTCGCCATTTCACCTGCCATTCGTCAACCACCTCAATCGCAAATTAGGTTGGATGGGGTACGAAACCTTCGCTTTTGTTTCCTGTGGGTATTTTAGCTTCAAGTGGCCTATGCATGTGACTGCAAAGTGGACAGAGAGGGCTGCCTGTGGATTCTGCGTTAAGAGATGCAACGACCACACGTCACCCCCATGCTGCACTGACGAGTTGAACTGTTCGACAGAGAAATAACTCGCGATGTGCTGTGCTGCACAAATTAGAGCTCAATGGCTGCATATGCAATCACAGTGCATTCAGTGCACAGCAAGTGTGAAACAGGCGATTCGCGACTGCTTCGATTCACACGACCACATTCGGTGCTGACCTGCTTGTGCCCCAAAGCTGCGTGTCCTTCGACTATGTGCAATCCTCAACTAGACATGCGTCGTGGCTGGAAGACACGACACTCAGCAGCATCGGGGTGTGTGTGTACATATATGTATATAAACAAAGCAATTTCTTCCTATCTGCTGCAGAGACGTGGGGAATCGCCATGCTGCAGAAGTGGAGGCCCCTTTTCTTACATGAAACCGTTTGAAATTTAGGGGCCAACCTGTCCGCAATCCTCTACAGCATTGGGCTCTGCCTCGCCTCGGCCTCCTCCGCGCATCACTGCCGTCTCGTGGCTGCACGCGTGCTCTCCTGTGTGGTGGCGCTGATCGGCCTCGGCACCCTCATCTACTGCTACTACAGCATGTTCCCTGTCTGGTGTCACCTGGTCGTGGATGTGAGCACAGGCATGGCCGTCGCCACCAGCCTCTTCCAAATGGGTCGGGCATACTAGCACGACTGATCGTGTCTCAGTCACCAATTTCAACCGTCCTCACGTCGCCTCACCTCACCTTGCTCTCCGAATTGCCTCCACCTCTTCAGCACTCCCTACCTGCCCACCTGTCTTTCTGCCTACCCGCAAACCTACCTACCTACCTACCTGTCTGTTTGTCTGTCTGTCTGTCTGTCTGTCTGTCTACCTTTCCTCCCCCACCCATATTCTTTCGGTGACTTTGATATATCTTTCAGTCAAATCTCACTACTTCTACTTCTCGTGCTATCTCGCTTGTCTCGCATTTTACTGCAACTCAGTGCCATGAGATTGAAGCTCTTCCTAATCTTGGTTTATGTGGAATGAACTTGCACGAGGGGACCGAGTTCACTGTTTTACTTCACATCGAGCGCTAGTCCAAGTCCAATTTTCCGACCTTCTGCCTATTCATTTCTCCATCTAGCGTGCGTACTCTTTCATGTAGCCGACAACATTCTCGCCCTCAGCGGTCATTCGTTAATGGCCATCACGTGTTGACAGCAATGGAATGCAGAGATGGGCAGACTAGTGATTACTTGGTGAAGTGGATATGCAGCGATTCCAATCGACCGCGCATCTCTCCTTTGGTCCTTCAAGAAAGATTGCTTGAGAAAGACACGCGAATCATTAATTCTGACCAACAGATCTCAACGTGTCCATTCCTATTGACAAGGAAGTGATTTCATTGTTCTCCCCGCTTTAACAATGGGGGAATTGCAAGTCACTTCCGGCTTGACTCCGCCCTCTATGTCTAATCAGCGGTTCCTGCATTCTCTCTTCCCCACAATCGGATGAACACATCTGAATTCATTTTTCTACCTCATGCCTGTGACTATCATTTTCTTCCCTTTCTCATAATCATACACTGTTCACTCTCCCACTTCAATTCTTCACTGTCCTATAAACGGTCAGTGTACTAAGGCACTGACGGTGGATTTGGACGATGAGCTCAATGGAGGGCATGTAACCTTCCATCTCGAATAGCTTTGTCTTGTAACAAGTGCGTTTTTACTCCAACAGATGTGTGATATTGGGTGTGCCATTCTCCCCAATCGCAGCAGAGTATATGCGTGATTTCGGGGAAACATATGGCATACCTGACACAATATTTTGCTTCACTTGCGCGCAATTAATTGTCCCACCCCTGGGAGTAGCAAGGAGAACTCTCAATGGGATATATCCATACATATGCAAATATGTATAAGGAGAACGTTTATCACCCCTACTCGCGTACAAGAAAACAACCACAACCACGATTTACGTGATGGCCCACGAGGCAGACCATTCGAGGTCAGCTTGCCCTTCTTCCTTAGACTACAACATGCAAGACGTAAGTGGAGACGGAGGAAAGCGAGTGAGGTGGTGTGAAAATAATCTCCATTTTACTGCCACTTAGACTCCACAGCGTGATGCTTCGACTCACCCCAGTGAACAACATAGGAGAGGAAAGCGTTGGGAGTGTAGCAGAAGACGAAAGACTTCTCCTCGTCTGCGGGTCTCGTGAAGGTGGTTTTCCATAGTCGCAAATCACCGTCCACTTCCTCCTCTGTTGCAATGAGTGAAGCATGCCAGTAGTAAGAAGAGAGGATGAGGAAAGAGCACAGAAATATGGCACCGTGGTCATTAATGATTCGCAATAACGAAGGTTAGTGGAGAGTGCGACAGAGTGAACTTACCGCATTTCGGCTCGGTGTAGTCATAGCACAGACTACCTTCAGCGCTTAGGAGAACGGTCTGTGGCAAGTAGAATGAAAAAGGTACGGTCACAATTGTCAACATAGCCTCTCACAAGGCAGGCACTTTAGGATACGAGAGAGGGTTTGGTGAAGACAAGGATTGCACTCATGCATGGAAATGTGATGAAATGATGAAAATTTAGTTCCACGTAGAGTCTGAATTGAGGGGGGAGATGAGCCGGTGGTATGGCAAACTTACGTATGTGCCCAGTGGACACACGTCTTTTCGAGCACAAACGATCTCAACCTCCGTCTTGCCAACAGCGTCGATCTCAGCAGGACTGGACTTCTGCGGCTGCACGCAACCTGTGCGCAGGAGGCAACAAAAAACATGACCAAGTCAACATCCACACATGCCACGCATGACACACTTTTATCGCAAGTTGCAATTACTCCCTCTTCCCGCTTCATACACCCATGCAATAGCACACAAGGAGGCGGACACGAGTGTAGCAAGAAATCCACACAGAGGTGGTGGAAGTGGCACATTTGGCCTCAGAGCATTGTGAGATGGGAGAGAACTTACTCCTGTCAATGTGCGAGTAATTGCCTCCATGGGAGAAGTAGACGGTGATGAAGACGTAGCTCTTGTCCTTAACGTAGTCATTCATGAGGAAACCGGCCCACGTGTGTGTCTCCACGTTGCAAACATGAGTCCGAGCCAAGTAAGTTCCATCGTCTCCTGCATCAACGTTTGCGAGTGTCGAAAGCGGCGTGTAAATGAATAGGCCAGGAAATGGACATGGATATAAGGAGAATGTGGACGAGTGTGTAAGAAATGTCTCATCAAATTAAGGTGGATGGGAAACGCACGCTGGGTGAGATTGCAGGGAATGGTGTCAGCTTCATTCCACACTTTCCTGCACGTCGCTTCACCGTCGAATTTATAATTAGTGTTGTCGATACGGAAAATCTGTGGAGGGAGAGAAGGAAAGAGTGCCGTTTTGCAATTTCCACTTCATGTGGGAACAAAAGTATGTCGTCAAACGCCAGACAATTTTGACTAAATCAGTGCACTAAACAAGTCTTCTACGATGCCTGTTTCTCCCAATCTTCTTCTTCTTCTTCTTCTTCTTCTTCTCTTCGATGATGATGGTGGTGGTGGTGGTGTGGTGGTGGAGGTGGTGATGATGATGAAGATAGTCGAGGTGCCCTAAATCCTGAGCGTTTGTGGCAAGTGTCTTAGTTTGCCAACTAACTGTGGCTTACCGAAAAGGGTGCTGGGATGATTACCGACAGGTCTGCACAACCGGCGACCGCGTCCACGACGTACTGAGCAGCAGTGTGGCCTAAACACAGGCGAATAATCAAGTAGACCTTGGTGGAATGTTAAGAGATGGTGCAATAGCGAAGAACTCTTATAATATAGTGGCATCTGCTGAGGCCTCAGAGACTTGGACAACGTCATCAAGACTTACGTGAGACAGCCAGTAGGGCGAAGAAGAGCAATGAAGTCATCTTACGAGTGAATGCAGATCCCAATGCTTCTCGCTGCTGCATCGCGGCCTTTTATATTCATGAAACAATGGTGTTAGCCCCCACTAGCACCTATTTTACATGAGGTCGACCTTCTCTCCGCCTCCAAGTGTTTTCGCTGCTGTAGCATCAAAGCCGCCTCTGGGGTCAGGTTAGCCCGTTACCGCTACTGGAACCACCATGCGTTATGACCAAGGTGTCCTCGAACCAGATATCGCTGCCCCAACTTCTTGCCGCCACGCAGCCATTGTGCAGTTAGTTTGCATTCTCTCCTGAATACCTTGAACGCTTGCAATTATGTCATTCCTTATTGCGGCCAGATTTCTTTCTCCTATCTCATACAGGCAGTCTGGCTAAATGCAGCTACACATCTCCTTTCGCTGCTCCGACTCCACAAGGCATATCTGCCGACCCACACCGTTAAACTCTACTTTCTTTCACCACAGCAGAGAGCGTTAGTAATCTCCCTTTGGACCACTCCACTCCACGTTCCCTTCTGCCTTCTCTGTCTCGTTGCGTTATTTCATCCCCTACTGATGGGTATGTGATAAGGCTTTAGTCCCTTAGTGCCTCAAGCAAATGCTGGACTGGCTGCCTCGCCTCGCAACTAAGGCCACAGGCTAGTGGGTCTTAAGTATCCCACTACGTGCATTCTTTGCTGTACATCTGTCCCCTATTGCCTCTCTCATATGCACTCTTATCTATAATCTACTAGATGACTCCACCCTCCCAAGCTCGTTGTGAGCCAAAGCCGCGTAATCATGAGGGAATGGGAGACGTCCACCCTGTGGAGACTATATGGGATCCTTAGAGGACGACTTCGCTCCTCACTGCCAAACAACCTGAAAGAAATCTTCACTCCCCGTCATGAGCACTAGTTGTTTATTAAGTGGAATCAGCTACTCCTATGAAGCACAATTGCTGACAGTGAACAGCATCAGGATGGCTTTCTGACCACATCTTTGTCTCTTAAAGTCCACATTGTTCGTCTACCTTGCCACAGTCTCGGTCGCGCATACTCCTCTCCGGTTGTCCCCCAATTCCCTTTATCACTCATCTCCTCGTCTTCAATCACTGCTTGCAAGTTGACAAATGGACGAGGGGGATGTCATTTTCTTCTTGACACGCCGTTTTTGTGTTCATTTTGGTAGTCGAGAGGCCCAGTTCCAAGGCTAGTCGCAGTCAAGGACTTCATTTGGGCCTCCTTCACTTTCACAGTTCTTGTTTTGATAGAGGCTTTCATAAGATGTTGCTCTTCTGGAGTATCCATTCATACTCCCTCTCGTGCTACTCGTCGATGGCCCACACCATCGTCATATTTACTCCTTCCTCTTTCCGCGTTGTTATCTTTGGTGCTAGCAAAAATGCCTAGTCATTAAACACCAGTCACCCTGTGTATTTATGTCAAGACCTTTCTTACCCTTCCCCTTTTCCGCATTTTAACCTGCGAAGCCCTCCTCTTCCCCACTATGTTCAACGCTTGCCGACGTTGAACTACCTCTTTTCTATGAATACTTTTATCTGAGCCGTGATGAGATGTTCAAGCGGTGTCCTTGGAAGAAGTTTTACTGCCTGGCTTGAAAGTGATGCACATCTGCTATGTTAATTTCAGTGGATAAGGCCTTTGTTTACCACTGTGCGGGGTAATAATAACTCTTGCCTTCGTTGAGGTTCGAGTTTGCGGACTTGAGTATAATCGTGGGCTGCATAGTGTTGACACAGTAAGAAAAGCTGTCACATGAATAAAGGGCTTATTTCACCGAAGTTAGTTTGTTTAGAGGGCATAAGCAAATAACAAAGAATGCCTGGCAGGCATCGACCACTGCTGATAAATGGGGTACCCTGGGGTGAAATATCTAAATTGACCATTCTCCCATGTCCAAGAACCCGTTTATTAATATTGTTGTCATTAATAAATGAGGGGACTAGGCAATACAAAGCAGATACACAGGAGAAGGAAATGATTTTAAACACAGGAAGGCTGTCGATATGCGAGTTAGTGGTCGATTGACGGCCTCGTGCTTATTTATTATTTATCACCGAACACCGAGGTGAATTTCAACTAGAAGGTGCGCATAGCAAACTCGTTAAAAATAGGATAAGTCACGAGAGTGGCAGGGTAGCAGAAGGCACCCGGTTGATAGGCGTATGTGTGGACTGAGCTCAGTGGATTGCTTGAGTTGGAAGGGGCGAAGGGAAGGCAGAGCGCGGGAAGAGATTGGAGTGCATTGTGTCACTCGTGGGTGTCACTGGATGAGACGGGGCAGAGCCAGATGAATGTTGGAATGAACAGGATTACATGCATGCTGAGAGTAGTGTAGAACCAGCTCTTGGACGTGGTGCAAATATAGTAGTATACGGAGGCGGTAAGGAGGCTGACGAGGACGAGGACACTGAGGAGAGTGAGAAGAGAGATGACTTGCCGCATAGTGCGCACGATGTTGAGAGCTGATTGAGAAGAGGAATGAGAAGAGGCTAAGGGTGAAGGGTAGGTTGCGAACCGTGCGATAGACTGTATCCTGACCACGTAGCACTTTGTCTCACTCACATCAGTTCAATTTTAACTCACGTCACTTCACATGACTTAATTCCGCTGTTACGCTGACGACCTTCGCTCAAAGCACGAAAATGTGTGCATGGCAAAGGACGACAATTACTTGTTTTCAGGTCTGCTTCATCGTCTGGCAGGTGGAGGTGGCTCCACAGGGGGCAGTCAACACAAGTCCTGACAGACGTTCTGATGAAGAGGACAGTGGCAGTTGGGTGGACTCCTACATTCGGAAGCGAAGTGGAGAAACGCTATGGTGGAGAGGTGGAGCATCATCCTCCTCCCCACATTCACACCACACGCAATATCGCAACATGTATTATTGTCTTGTGTGAAGGGAAAACTTGCTCAATTGAAGGAGC
Organism: Dipylidium caninum; assembly: GCA_017562135.1. Taxonomy (NCBI): domain Eukaryota; kingdom Metazoa; phylum Platyhelminthes; class Cestoda; order Cyclophyllidea; family Dipylidiidae; genus Dipylidium; species Dipylidium caninum. Next base: position 24,883 of record QEYB01000042.1, on the reverse strand, counting down.
TCACGAAACGGCATACTAACATTGCTGGAGATTTGAGCGCCTTTCCTTCGCAGGTCGCATGAGTAAACAGAATTGCTTTACTTGCCTGCCATCCACATTTCCCCTTCATTCTCTCTCATTATATTTCCCTTTCTGCCCTTTCCCCATCGTTTGTCTAACTTCTATGCCAACAGGCACTTAGTAAATTGGCCAGTGTTGGGTGTCGTTGGGCACCATCCCCTATATCTATTCACATGCCATACACACTCCACGTAGCAGGTTTGTGCACTTCATCCGACACCGGTTCTCCTTTCTCTTATCTGGCTCCCTCTCCTTTCCTCCGGTCAGTAATTCTACTCTCTTCTGTCTAGTAGGCCTAATTTGAAAGAAGGCTCCACCGTGTGAAGTGGTCTCTACCGAGTTTGCTGGAGAAGGAGAGAACATCTTTAAGTGTCGACATGCGGAGGTAGGAAATGAAGAGGTGCACACGGAAGAATAAATGGCCTCATCCTCAACTGAAGTGAGTGGAATAGTGAAGCCGAATTGTTAGCAGACAAGGGGAGCAGTTAGATGTGCGTGGACAGGGGATCACTTCGCACTCAGTCGCATCGCGTGAGTGTATATCGAGGCATCGTCGACTACATTTCGCGGCGACGTGGAGACTCATCATAATGGAGAAGTTGAGGCTCCTCTTTTGCCTGCGACTAGGAAGAGATCTGCACATTCAGCCTAAATGGTGATAAGTGAAGTGGGGAGAGAGTGTATAGTGGGAGTGGAGGCAGAAAGAGTAGCCTACGTCTAGAAGATTTTAGGCGAATGTTCTGCCCCTCGGTTCTCCACTTGTAATGCTCAATATCATCTTGACGTAGCAAAACAACTAGAAAGGACTTGATTCACTCTAGTCTGCAGTGCGAAGCTGCAGTGTACCAATGGCTACCGGTAAAGTTCATTTACAGGCTGCAAATACTACACAAGCATGTAGATAATTATTGAAGCTGTTTGTGAAACAACATTTCATCGCGGGACCGCACAAAAAGATTTGACAAATTTGGAACAGGTTACTTCGACTATGGTGATAATCCGCGTTCAGGGAGTCAAGCTATGCTCGTCGAGTTTGTTGCAATGAAGGTGTTGCAGCAAAATCCTTTTTTGACTGCATCGGCGATGGCAGACAGACCTTGCACATCTGTGGTATCTCCCCTCTCTTCATCCATTTCTCCTGGACGCAGAATCGAGGGCAATGTGTCCACTTCTACCATGCAGTCAAATTGCGGGCGGAAGCAGTGCAATTGAATGGCAGAAATTTCTCCTCCCTCCTTCCTCCGCCTTCCAGGCCTTAGAAATCTTGACCTCTCCGCGATAGCAAATGATTATCAAACCTGAGAGCCAGTTCCGCACGGTGTGATGGTTGCATGGAAGAGTGAAAAAGGTTCAATCTCACCAGCAGTATTTGACACTGCAACACTTCCCCGGTATTCGAGATCGCGGTGCGCATTAGGGCAAATGTGGCCGTTCCCTCTGCTAAGGCAAGTGAAATGGGCAAGCCGGATTGATTGCAGCTCGACATGAGGGTGTGACAGCTGATCGTTTTACATCTCGACAGTGAATTATCCCCCACCTTGCTATTCTGCCCATTGGGATGAAGCGATTCAGCGTCAAGTATAAGTTAAGTGCCAAGTCCACTTGCGCGAACTAACACGTAATCCAGCATCGAAGAGATTGAGTGCTGCAGCACTTCGCCCTACCGGAATGCATCGCCTTTTATTCCTCTTATTATGGCGGTCCTGGCTTTACTACTGCCACCACATCTCCTCCATCTAGTCGCAGAAACAAAGTCCTGCTGTGGTGAATGCTGTCGACGAAATAACCTGAGCTGGAGAGAATCAATCCGCATTGGAACATCAGTGAGTCCTCCGTCACCATGTCACTCCTTCACGTGCCACTACTATGACGAAGCAAAATAAATCATGCGATGACCTCTAACCGTGTCAGGGGGAAGTTAGTGAATTGATGGGAAGGTTAGGCACAAAGGAGAACACGTCGCCAATAAGTGTCTTTTTCCCCTGGGACAAAGAACTCGCACCAACGACACACCTACAGACGACGAAGCAATCAGTGTGGAAATGAGCTGTCGCATGTGGCCCCACCCAATCATTGTTTACGTGAAATGAGCAGGTACAAGTGGACCGGAATAGCTCCATTCCATCCACCTTGCTCTATTGCCATTCCTTCATTCATTCAATCAATCAATCATTCATTCCTTCTACTTTCACTTTCCTGCTCAGGACACTTCGGAACCGCGGCTAACTAACCGACGTGGAACGTCGTGAGTGTGATGGTGACATCACGCACTGGCTCATAGTAGGGTTTTCGACCGATAGGGCAGAGTTTTCTCTGTCGCTATACTATTGAGTGGTGATTGCAAGGAACTGGATGCGAAGTGAATACTTGTTGAGGTGTACCCAGAGGCTAGAAAAGAGAGGAAATTGCCACAGTGATAGCTTAAAAGAAGAGTTGCTCATCATGCGGATCCCGTCGTGATCGCCCCATCATGAAGTTGCAAATGTTACAGAAGAGGCAGACAGTCAATCTCATGCGCAACAGTATGAATGTGTGAGATGCGCGAGTCGCGTCGGCCAAGGGCTCGGGCTGCTTCGTCACAAAGGAATCTTGAGAAAGATTACCAATCCAGCCTGACCCGCGACCCGACGCCTTTTCTCATTCTCACCACCTCATCGCCACATGGCATAGTAGTGAAACGTCGGCTGTTTTGACAACTCCCTTTCCTTCTGGCCCACAAACAGATGAGTAGCACGAGGAAAGGCGTCGTGAAATGATCAAGATTGAGATGTAGAAGTTCGCTCAAATGCCGAGCAGACGTGGTCCACACTGCGCCGATTAGGGAGGCAGAGGACGCTTGGTAACAGCAAATTGCGTATTTTCTCACATCTTCCCGGTCTGGATTCACCCTCTCCATACACATTAGTGGAATCAGTGAATCAACTGCTAGCATGTTGTCATATATCGCCTTGAAGAGGCGCAAAGGAGTGGCAATGCCTGAGGTGGGTGATTCTAATCGCACAGCGCAAGAGTTACAATGGCACGAGGAAATAATCGAGCATGAATGCGAGTCTATTCTTCCTCCTCGAAAGCCTACTTCTCTCTCGCCTTGAGCATGCACACAGACGACAATTGTTGTTTGGCTCTCGAGGAGCTTGTGTGTATGAGGTCAGTGTTGTGTTAGAGCAGCGTCAAAGCCTTGCACTGAACATTGTGGGAAGACGAGGAAGCATTGGTGACACGCACACGAGCAAGTCTACTTTCTTGCGTGTGCCTACAACTTCCATCTACTCCTTTTCTGTCACATCACGCAAACTCCTCTGCTCTTCTTCCTTGCCCTCTGGCAATGAAGTAAATGCCTCTCCTTACCTCCAAGTCTTGCTGAATGCTCGGCCACAACTGACCTAATCTGCTCTCCAGACCTGCCCACAAGTGGCCACCCTCACTCGCCCGAGTGGATGGGAGCGATCTGTTGTCACAGTCTAGAAGGCTTGCGAGTGCAGCGGACTCTCGTAATGTAAGATATGAAATGCGTAGGAAAGAGGGAGCAGAGGAGACGCCTGTTTATTCGATGTTGGATTATGGGCACACGGTAGGATGCGTCCGGTGGTGTGCATTGGCCGAAGTGAAGATGCGCGGAGTTGGATGTCATCGAGGCGTGGAATGTCCGCTGAAATGATTAGGTCGGCAAACATTGGACAGAAAGGTGACGCCACTACTGTCTCTTGGCGTGCGCGTAGTAGCAACCGGCGGCAGTATGGCAGAGCAGAGCCATCAGGTCATTGGACTCACATTCCCAAGGCAGAGTGCTTTGATGGCTAACTAACTGACAACGAATTGACCTGTGATGAGGCGAGGAGGAGGAAAGAGGCGAGAGAGAGAGAGAGGGAGAGAGAGAGGCGAGAGAGGAGAAAACAAAGACAAAGAGCGTGGTGGTGAGGGCGTTGAGATGGGATTGAAAAGGTTGCTTATTCCATCTAAACAATGAGTAGCGATAGGTTTAAGCCCAAGTCAATTCCATACTCTTCACTTCGTCTAATGCAAATTCGTCATTTGTGAGAACTCATCGCGTCAGCATGCGGACGCTTTAGCACTCGATTGAGTCCCCGCGTCAAATTTGCGAACATCTCGGCAATGCAGGCGTCAAGGGGTGTACTGATTCACTTTTGCCTCGTTGATGCAAACAACTTTGTCCACATCTCCTTCAAGACCGGTGCACAATGGACGAGTGTCTTCAGAGCGATAGGGTAGGGACGCGGTCATATGACTGTAGTATGACAAGTGTATGCCCTCTCCGTATTCGGCAACCGCATTTCCCCACAGACCTTCTTGTTCTTTGTCATACAGCTAGTCTCCAACGTCACCTAACGTCTTTCCGAGAGTTCGTTGTCTTGACCGCCTCAAGTATTCCCTCTAGCAAATCGGAGCAGATTAAACGTGCCCACAAACCAAAATGATTGCCTCTGTTGCAATTTATGTTGATTTTAGACGGACATATGTGAGGTGAGGTAAGTAGAGCTGGGTTGAGGTGTGGCAAATCAACCGGAGACTGGTGGGGAATAGGATAGTTGTGGGGAGTGGAATTAGGTAAAATGAAAGCAGCACGAGCCTGTTGAGTGTCGCTTCTTGCGAGGCTTGTTTCCACTTTCGTGTGCAGTCAGTTGAGCTGCCAAGGCATAGTTTTAGGGTAGCCGCATGCCACATTTCATCTCGACAGAACTTGCCACCTGTGGAGTACACCTTCTTTCACATCGTATAAAGTAAAGATGGGACGGACGGCAGAGAACCCGAGGTTCAAATTTCCACTTCTGCAGCATGGCGATTCCCCACGTCTCTACAGCAGATAGGAAGAAATTGCTTTGTTTATATACATATATGTACACACACACCCCGATGCTGCTGAGTGTCTGGTCTTCCAGCCACGACGCATGTCTAGTTGAGGATTGCACATAGTCGAAGGACACGCAGCTTTGGGGCACAAGCAGGTCAGCACCGAATGTGGTCGTGTGAATCGAAGCAGTCGCGAATCGCCTGTTTCACACTTGCTGTGCACTGAATGCACTGTGATTGCATATGCAGCCATTGAGCTCTAATTTGTGCAGCACAGCACATCGCGAGTTATTTCTCTGTCGAACAGTTCAACTCGTCAGTGCAGCATGGGGGTGACGTGTGGTCGTTGCATCTCTTAACGCAGAATCCACAGGCAGCCCTCTCTGTCCACTTTGCAGTCACATGCATAGGCCACTTGAAGCTAAAATACCCACAGGAAACAAAAGCGAAGGTTTCGTACCCCATCCAACCTAATTTGCGATTGAGGTGGTTGACGAATGGCAGGTGAAATGGCGAGATGCCAATTGAATGCGAGACTTTTCTTCGAGTATGCAGATCGAGTTGTCGGTAAGAGGATTGAGTTACTGCATGCTATGTGGGCGTTGAAGGTATGGGATCTGTTGATGGCGAGATGGAGAATGGAAACTCGTTTGGAGCGAACACAAGCAGTTGGAGCAGTTTGTCAGAGTGACGTCTGTCTTTCATCTCATTCTCGCAATGTTTGACATGCATCTTGCAAATGCTGAACCTCAACACACATGCACCCTCGATTACCACACAGAAATCTGTCACGCACCGACTCTAAGGTATTCTTAAACTATCTCACAGAGGCCATATTTTCCTCCATTCTGCCTATTTGACTGATGTTCGCAACGTCACCTAACATCTTCGGCGATGTTGCTCTTCTCACCACTCTGAGAATACTCTCAGATTACTCGCGCATAAGCAACTCCTTTTGCTGTCTTTTGCAAATCTAGAGGGAGGAATTGCGACGATGGATGGATGAAAATAACAGCCTCTCACGCCTGTTATTTACTTCAAACACGAATGCAAGTGAGTTGAGTTGAGGGAAATAGGCTGTGATGCGATTAGCCAGATGTATGCCTGTTCCAAGTAATCTCGACTGTTTGTGGGAGCAGAGGTCTCAGGCAGATACTCGCAGAAGAGCGAATAGGTCGTGGCAGTGGAGTTAATTATAGTGAAAGTAACATTTGAATGTTGAGCGTCACGGAGTGTGAGGCCGGTGGCTCAAGTCACTGTTGACGTACAATGGCAGAGAATGTGACAAGTCGCATGGGTGGAGGGAATAAAATTGTGCACTTGAGTGCAATTTGACCTCATTTCCACATTCTACCAAACAGGGATGCCACCTCTTCTCCAGTCAGTGAAAAGATTTGTTGCTCGTGGCCAGCTCTGGATGACCGTCAGTCTCATGACTATATTCCTCTCCATTCACCGGATATTGGACATCTGGGAAGACCAAAGAGATTTGCACAAATGGTGTGCAGTTCTCGTGGCTCTGTGTTGGGCCTCTACACTGTCTACTGTGACAGGGTGGAATAGTGGAGCATCCCCACCAACCACTCTCATAAATTGCGTGTGTGCTACACCTGCTTCGACGTAAATCTCCATCACTGCGAAGTCACACGTACGCAATAACCACATAGAGTGTAGGCGAAGAGGGAGGTGGAGGAGATGGAGGGGGCGAAGGAGCGTGAGATATCTACTTGATGGCACGGTAGTCAGTTGATGTGAACACGAGAGTACATCTGTTTGCCACAAAGAAAGCATGTGGCATTGGCGTTCGCAAAGTGTGAGAGACGTGTTGAGTAGGAGCCAGAAAGCAGAGACGAGCCGTGAACTTTCCATGTGGCCACCATGTCCACTGGATTGGTTGCATTCCATTGTGCACCACAGAGGCGAAGAGGTGGTGGCGCATCAGATAACTGAGGAGAGGGTTTGATTCCCTCGTCGACTTCCTTGAATCCGATGTAGTTGAAGTGTTGAGCACACACATCCCCATTCAAATCTCTGATCATGGACCTGTTGGGAGGAAATATATGACCGTGCACACAATGTGATGCAAACAGCTGATTGCCACGATAATGTGTCAAGTGTGCACTGGTACAATCTGTTCCTCCGTTGCACATTCATACACGGCAGCACACCTCCTTCAATGAATGTCTCCTTTATGTGGCTAGCAACACGCTTCGGATGTGGTTGTCGCGCTTCCCAGATGTACTGGCTTCCACTTGAGTAATCTGTGCTGGCGGAGCGTTAATTCAACGAAATTGTCATCCGTCTCCCACTTGCACACGCAATTTCGGGTTAACCAGTTCATGGAGCCAATACTCTACCTTACACCTCAGTTCCAGCCTTGTGTGTGCGAGCATGCAAGTGCGCTATTATGCTCCCTAATAAAATTTTACACAAAAATGCTTTGCTATCGCTACCATAATGAGAAGTCACATTGGATTTAACCAGAATGAATGAATAATCATCCCTTTTGACACATATGGAAACAGGATATTCCTTTGCCCAAAGTACACGTTGATACAGGCATCGACTGTATTACGCCGAGGTTGTCTGACTTTTTGGCTGACCGTCTATGGGCAGTCAGCTACGCATTTAAGTGAGGTTATTGCGTCTGCCAACCGAAGTAGTGCGGGTTTCTTCCACACTGACCCCCAGAAGTGAAGTATTTTCAGCAGTGGATTGGGGTTATCTGTTTCGTTAGACTGAGGAATGCAGTGCGCTAGTGATTAGCTTACACATTGGCGAGAATCTATTCGCATTTCGGTAGTGGGCTAACCTTCATATCTGTCTCCTTGACAAGTCCTCCATCAATCAGGATATCTCCTCACCTTCGTATGCTTTGCCGAGTAACACGTGTTATAACATCGGAAAATTAGTGCCGACGCACCTCCCACCACATGCGTGGATCACTTATCAATTCTTCTCCTATTCCCTTGTCGCTCCTTTGTCATCGCTGCTGGTGATGGCGATGATAGCTAACACCCTCGGGAAGGATTAAGGCAGTTCATAAATATGGCCAAAGGATCTCCTCCCGCTAGCCGCGCAATTGCTGTCGTCTAGCGGATTATGATGTCGACGAGTCTGGGGAGAGAGTTAATCCTAGTGGGAATATCCGTGAGCCTGCGAAGCGCGTGCGCAACATGTGAACACTTGTGCTTCCGTTTCATTCCCCATGATATCGCGACAGTGAGGGGGTACAATATATCACGTGACTCGTCTCCTTCTCTGCCTACTATACAATGCATGACCAAGTTATCAGTGGGGAAGTGACCTGTCAGTTGGTCTCCCTAAGCATTGGTTACGTGAAACGAACTCTTATAAGTGGCTCGAGTGTCTCGATCCAATTCCAACTATGAGGCTCTATTTCCATTCATTCATTCATTTTATCAGCCCTTCTCTTCACTCCTTCCACCTCAGTCTTCTTGGAACGCAGTGGGTCCAATGTGATGCGATCTTATATGGGTGGTCGCTATTGCAATAGGATAGAACTCACGTGAAGATATGTCGGGAATTAAAATTACTACGAGAATTTTGTTCAGTTCATGCCACAAGGGAGAGTCACATTGTCATAATAAGAAGGAGACATGATATTTGTGCGAATGCCATGGTGCAGAATAGGCAGGCGGAGATGATGCTTCAGTGTTGTCGACAGCCACAAATAGAGACTTTCTTCGTTCCATGAAGTTAATTACGAGGAGTTGCCCGCGCCAATCCACCTTCATACGCCTGAAAGCGCAATGCTTCCTGAATGACATCGAGGAGAGTTAATTGAGTGTTGATTTGGCGAGGTTACGTCGTGGCTCTTTTGCTAGTCGTGCGGTGTGCCAAAAGAATGATCCTCCTTCGGCTCTGCCACATGGCTCCTCGAGCCAATATCTGTCTACTTGCCACACGTGGGTGCATTGACGTAGAAGTTAAGAAAGGCGTCGGATCGCGAGACAGACAGAGTGGGTAATCTTGCAGGGATGGAATGGTACCGAGTCAGGTCTGCAGTGACCGACTGATAACGCAGTAGCCCGAGTCCTGAGCAGACGCAGCCATCGACTGACACGCATGCGCTCGAAATCTTACACAAATAAAGGGGCCTCCAGCCGGCTCACCTTATTTTCTCCACCCCACCCCACTCCACGCCACAGCACTTCGCTCCGCTCCCTGCATTCCACCTTCTTTCTTCTTTCTTCTTCTTTCCTCTTGCCTTGTCTCCTCCACCCTCCACAACGCCTCATTTATCGGGTGGGTAGTTAGTTGGAGGTAATAAACGCAGAAAGTACTGCGCACCACACGGACGCATTGAAGGAGTCTCATCTCCCATGCACTGACTACAATACCATCTCCACAAATGAAAAGCAAAGATGCGAGAGCATCTTACAAGGGTGGTGAGAGGACTAAACACCACTGGCGAGTGATTATCAAATACACGGAAACTGAGAGATCCAAAATCGGGGCTTGCATTGACTGGTGGTGAATGCGATGAGTGAGATTCACGTTGACTCCGCAAATCAACTCATTTCAACCCAATTCACCACACGTTACACCACCTCACACCACACCCACCCACCAGTCCACAGCCCAGTCCACGACAGTCGTCGAGCACGACACTGTCCACATTCGACTTCACGTGTCTTATCGTGTTCGACGGAATGATGAGCGCAAAAGCGGTAGTAGCATAATCATTGGACAAGGGTAAGTCAACCGTACTGAGGGGAAAGTAACTCAATCTCAACTCGCCTCAAACTGTACGACGAGGCTGCGCTCTCTTTCGTCCAGGCGCGAATGAGACGCCTAGTCTCACGTCCTCCTTCACCTCTACCTCACAACTCGTGGCTTTTCGGTTTAACAAGTCGAGGTTCTCACATTACCTCCAGAAAGTCCACTTAACAACACCGACAGCTAGGTATCATCTCGTGTCTCCACAAATCGCAGCTCACAAAAATGGTTTGTAAACAGCTTCCCCGCTTGGGCCACCTTCACCAATGCTATCCTTCGGTTGGTAAACGAACATGGTGGTCGTGTGACATTACGTACGCTGTCGTAACTGAAAGGTGGAATGAGTAGGAAGTGGCAAGTAGTCTGGAAACACCACGGTGTTAGTAGTGTATAACCAAGTGGTATGTAAGTCAGTGTAGAAGGTGATCAGATAGGCGGGCAGCTATCCATTCGTGTAACTGCATGAATGCATGTTTGTGGCTCGTGGCACGCGTCGGCCTAGGGCTCGGGCTACTTCGCAACTTGAAATTGTCAGGCTAGTGATTCTGCCTTGCCCGCGACCCGACACTCTTCTTAACTCCACATTCCCGAACACCGTGTTGCGCTTTTGGCGATACCTCAACTCTCTCCATCTGCAGCCCATATACACGTCCTCCGACTGTCATTGTCTTTCATTCCACAGGGCCTCTAATTCAACCTACTTTGCGATATTTCCCTTCACGCATTATTCCACTCATCCTACTCACTCCGACTGAGTAACACTAATGTGCATGCAACCATCCGCGCTTTATGTCAAGTCAGTCTGTGGGCATTCTATTACTCCCTTGACCATCACGAAATCTGCCCCGCTTAACGTCTACCTCATGTGGTGCACCAAGTGCCTTCTACCTACAATTCGTTCTGAATGCCCTCCCACAACTCACTTTACGTGTCCACGAGACATGTCATTAATGGCCTCTCTCATCCGCCAAGGCGAGGAGAATCTATGAATCACCTATGGAATAAGGAGTGGAAACGAAACCAAAAGTAGATGGAATTAGGAGCTGTGGCAGGTGACGAGTCAAGGTTGACTGTGTAGTCCTTATTTGGGATGAAGGTGGCTATGGAAGATGGGCTCCAACGACGTGTTACTTGGGAGGCGTGATAAATTGACTTTGACAGGGACAGGAATGTAGGTGGCGAGGGTGGAAGAAAGGAGGACCGAAGTGTGACTCACATGAAGCTCGCCGTAGAGTTGGACACTTAGTTCTGGATGGTAGGAGACCGGATGACAGGTAACTTTGGTGACATCTTTAACGATTTACATCTTCACACCGAATGTTTATCAGGCTCCCATAGAAGCGGCCACAGCCACTCGTAAACGTCTGGCCAGATTAAACACTTGTCATATACCGTATTATGTAGATGGCGGAGATGACTTGGGGGAAGTGGCAGTGTTGAGCAGGTCAATTGATTTGACAGTGCAGACACCTTGGTGGCACCCGACTGAAATGTCGGTTGTGGGCTCAGTGACATGGGTGTCCAAACAATGGCTGCATATGGAGGTTCGACGTTGCTGCAAGGCAAGTTCGCGGCGCGTGACGACAATTGAACGAAATTCTAAACTGTTTTCCACTTATACATCGACAGTTAGGTTAGCCAGTGTGCTCTGGGTTAGAGAAGAAGAATGTATAAGGAATGCCTTTGAGGGGAGGACGTTACTCACGAACATGCTGCACTACATAGTGGCCGTCTTCCAATTCGTGCGACATGTAGGGCCAATCAACCACTTTAAGCGCTGCAAAACGAGGGGCCTCCTCAGCGTGTACATGCCACGCTGCGAAAGTTGATGCTTAGGATCAGTGTGCACGAGTAGAGGAGATTGGTGCGGAGAGTACACATGCCACCACTGGGCCATGAAGTGTTCAAATAGTGACGGGGACGAAAGGAAGGATTGGTAACATTGAAAAGGACTACTGTCAGAAGAAAGCGCAACGAAGCACTATTGCGACGTTAACAAAATATTCTATTGGGCCTGCATCGCCTCGAGGCGCATGTAGTAACTGCGCCTCAAGTCACCAAGCAATTTACTTATCAGCTTACGGTGGAATGTCGTGGAGTCCATGGGTGCCTGATTCACCTCCTCTCTCTTCTCAAAGTCCTCCCTTGGCCCCAAAGAGGCAGGAATTGGCCATGACTTTCGATTCCATCCACACCCACCAGAGAGAAGGGGAGGTGTAATCACCTCCACTCAGGTGAGCGTGACTCAGGTGGTGCGTACGCATCACTGCTATCGTCGTCCCATGGCCTACAGCAATGCAAACTCACAACACACGTCGCACATGTACCACCTCCTCCATGTGCTCACTCAGAACGAACGACAGAGTGTTGCAGTGCTATGCCATGGTCACCAGCCTATAAGTTCGGCGAAATGACATTAATGACCTTCAGGCGACATTTAAGATCATTTCTGTGTTTGAATGAACAGTCCCGACACGGATGGACAAGCGCCGCTTCAAATCGTCACGTTTTGCGCAACAGACCTGCCTGGTCATCCCATGAAACCGCGTGAATACAAGCGGAGCGCACAAAATTCTCCGATGATCGACAACGTCACTTAGACTCTTCCGAAAGCACTCTCGTTCGGCCACTTCGGGTGCTCTCTCACACTCCTTACAACTGAGCGTCGCTTTGCACAGACTTTCGCAAATGAAGACAGATCGAAATTGGTAACAAACGGAAGGAGCTGCCTTCAACGCCATTTACTTAGCCCACCCCGAGAAGTCAAGAAAAATGAGGTGGAGTAAGTAGGAGGCAATCAAAGCAGCCAGACGAATGCCCACCCGAGGTAGTGCAGCTCTGTGTGCAGCAGGCGGTGAGAGTTGCATGGTTGCTTGGAGGACCACCTCTCATATTGACGAAGGGCTGCCCTGAATAAAGCACTGATTCTTCCACAATTCCGGAATTGCAGTGACCCTTCTTTTACAAACTACCCAGGACCCAACACAGTGAGCATTTTTCTTCGCTGATTTACGCTTTTCGCAATCGGACTAGTATTGCCTCACCTGTGGTACATCATTCGTCGAGGAAAATGTTATAGTTGTTTTATTGTGTTGCAGGCGATCTTCTTTCTCATCGCTCTAAAAATCTTAACTGGACCGAGTGTCAGCAGCATGGGTAACGTACATGCTGTAATGGCAACGGCCCACGTCTGCCAGTTTACTGATGGCAACGAGGTGGATAAGCAGGGGTGGCGCAGAGCAGTGCCATGGCTGTCTAACCAATGTTCACCTCGCTGTACCGATTTTACCGCTCTGACGGATATATGTTGATTTGGTGTTCTCCGTCATTTTGCCCCCTAACCGCACTAATGCTGGTATCAAGTAGCCGGAGATTTCCCATTCACTTGAATGTTCTGTGCCACACGCACTCTGATGTTTTTAGCTGCACAATGTAATGCCTAGATAGATTATGCTAAAGGAGCCGGAAGTTGTGCGTCTCTCCCTCTCACGCCCTCTGAGTTGTTAGAACTCTACCATCTACCATTGACGCTCTGCCACCATGTCGTCCTATTTCCTCATTCTTGCTCAACATCTCTGCAGTCAATTGTCCCATGTCACGTGGCATAGGCTCAGTCCTCTATATCAGACAGCGTCCTACGTAGTACAACCCCAATAAAGGCATGGAGTATTGTGTCTTCATTTGCTTGTCATCGCACAGAGCCTCACACTCCACTTCCCTGGCTCCATTTCCTTTCATTCATTCATTCATTCATTCACTCACTCACTCATTCATTTGCGCATTATTCTCATTCCTTAGTAGTAAGACCACTGTGAAGGCAGCGGACACGATGTGAGTTAATCTGTGCTGGATGTGCCATCGCCATCTCCATCTCCGTGTGGTAGGTCTCAGGTATTTCCACGTATAGATCAGCATTGCCCGCTCCGGTGGACTCGTGGACCGCGAGTGCACGCGATTAGAATTCACGCTCGCCAATGGCATGCTTTCGCGTCTAAACCGTGGCACGCAATGCTGCATTAACACCGGGCAGTGCCAGAAGCAAGAACAGATACTTGGAGAACTCTTTGCACAGCTTCTGCGCCTTATTTCACTGTAGGATTATCATGGAGCAAACGTGGTGGCCATGAGCGAGCGTAGGTACCACGAGAACATGCATAACCTGCGGTAGGAGCCACTGTGTTCACATGTTCACATGAATGCCAATAGGAAGCGATGTGCTGTTGGAGGCAGCGGGGTGAAACAGGTGTGGTTTGTGTGAAGAAGGGTCAGGCAATACTTAGTGCGTTGCGGTTCTGAAGCAACCCACAAGTGTATTGGCCCGAGGTGATTTCGCTTCTAATTGCCTCGTCCGTGTTTCCTCGGTCACCGCGGAAGAAATGGTCGCATCTCATTCATTGCTACTTGACTCGCATATACGTCAGCCGGCCTCGATGCCACATATTTCAGCATTTATGACGCTGAGTTCGAAGGTGTGGAATGCACACAGATTGTCACTTATCTATGGCCATTACAGTATTAAGGGTAGGAGCGTCGTGAGTGGCGTGGAAGAGAATGGTGGCTGCGAGTTAATGAGGAATGTGAGGGGAAGAGGCGAATGTGAGAGTAGCGCAGGTTCGGCAGTCTAGGCTTCGCAACCTGCGATTGACGCAGTGACGCATTTACCAATCTGTTGATGTTTGGTCTGGCATGATGGCTTAGCCAGAATCAAGGTGGCTGAAGCTATTACGTGGACACTGTTACAAGGACATCAGTGAAATATGAGGGGTATATATACTATGACGACGTAGAGGTGACCGCTGGTGACATGATTGTCACACACTCTACATGTAATTGCTTAGATTTTATGGAGATGACCAACTCCACCGCATCTCAAACTCACAGGCGTTGGAGAGGGACATTTATAGGGGAGAGTGGGTGCTTGGAGTGAGGCAGTTAAGAGGTAATGAGGCGGAGAATCATCATTTCGCAGTGTCCTGCTCATATCCGCCTTGTTTCAACTAGATGTTGTGTTTCGTTGAATATTATGGTGTACGCGTGGCAATAACCAAGCAGCATTTGCTTGAAGCCCTCATTCAAATGTTATTCACACGTGGCACCACGTTGAATGCAACTAAAGCTTAACTTCTGTAGGTTCCTCTCTCACAAATCTACGTTGGGCCATTCGGCGGCAAGGCGGTCGGCAGTGCACGTCACATTTGGCAGATGGAGGGTGTACCACGTGCACAGGTGGTGCGCAGACGAATTCCAAGTAAATGAAACAGCAAGGGAGGTAAGTGAAGGAAGCATTGGAGTTGGAATGAGTACAGCAGATCTTCAATAATTCAGTCAACGTCGGGAAGAGCGTGGAAGCGCTAAAACCAAGATGATAGAAAATTAGAAAGGAACCGGAGGTTCTCTCGGTGGCTAAGGGATTTGGCATCCTCATCAAACTGCCCTCTCCCCCTCCCTTGTCTTCACATTCAGGCTCATCACCCTCACCCTTGCGTCGTCCCCTTCCCAATCCCTAATCTCTTCAATGCCGACTGTTATATATCATTGCACTTCACTGTGATCGCCACCACCACTGCGTGGCCACACCCTCTGATGTGACTGTGGCTAATTTGACAAGGGCACAACATGCTTCTCACCCCCTCGCTCTCCACCTTTCATTGATCGCAGGCGTCGTCTCGTAAATTTGTCACGAGCTTGTCGATACCGATAAACCAATGCGCATCGAAGCCTCTCAACTGCTGACATGTCATTGTGCACATCAGCACAACCGCCATGACCTGCGTCAGGAGATCTTAGAAGGACGGGTAGATAGTGAAACTTATGAGAGACGGCAAAATGGGTAGAATTTCAAAATGAACATTACATCGCGTGCCCCGCCTTCAAATGTGTCTCACCGAAGGGGGGTTAAGAAAAACATATGAATGAACGGAAATGAGGAGCTCTGCTGAATCAAAGCTCAAGGTAGTATGTGGAGCGTTGGTGTGGGAAGCACACGGAGATGCAAAATGGGCGTCAACGACACGTACGTGGGCGGTCTCAATTAGTGGGTTTGGAATGGTGAGATAAACAGCGGGTGGGACGAAGGAGGGAAGAGGTGAGGGACAATGGTTGCTCAAACACTTGCCAGGAGTAAATATTGGCACACTCAAATGCATTCGAGCTGGCACGAGCGTGAGGGAGATGGTGCCTTGACTGTGTTGTCGGAACAAACAAGCATCGGCAGTCATACATGCTTGACGTTGATCGAGAGAACACCATTTATTTTGCCACTACCAAACGTGTGAAGGCAGAATGAAGGCACTGTAGGTAGTAGAAATAAGCGGTGATGTGTGAGTAGTAGGCGAGTTAAGAAAGTTGTTAGACATTGGGGCCAGGCATAGGTGGATAAGCCCGCAAGGATGGATTTGTTGGGAGTGACCCTGCAGGGACTGAGTAATGCCAACGCGGACAGTGGGCCACACACGTGCACTCAGGCTGTTACACGAATGGATGGCCGCCATCCTGCTGGCTGCTTTTGGCAGGGTAGTTATAGCAGGAAAGTCTATGTTCACCTCGCTGACCTTCTCCCTCGGCTCCGATTGTCTACGCTCCTCTTCTCTCCTCCTCCACTTTCACATCTCCTTTTTCCGTCTCCTACACCACACTCACCACTCACTGGTTATTCGATGGGTAATACTGCCGCATTTCTATATCGTCCTCATGATCACTAGGCTCTTTCACGCCTCCGAGTCAAAGCAATGCAGTTTACAAAAATAGCAAATGTGTGCACGTTTCACGAGTTGTTGGGGAACCGTCTTCCATATCCCCATCTATCCAACACAAATGCTTCATAGGCTGCTTTGGACTAGCACTCCACAGGCGACAATAAACTTACCAGTGGGTTGGACGTGGTTTTCTTCTGCCGTCGAGAACAAAACTAAAATACCATGCCTTCATTGTGGGCCATCTTGAGTCTACTCAAGCACCCCACTTCCTACCCACACCTACTGCTCCATGTCTCCAATTCGGAAGAGCGAATATGCGAGACCCGCTGGTCAGTGGAATCACAGCGACATCAAGGAGACGACTCTGAGGGAAAGCGAGATGAGGGGAGGCGAATGGGTAGCGGCTTTGAAAACTGATCCATTGGGGTTACATTAACTCGTGGTTAATGCACTGAGTGGGAGTCATGACGACTGCGTCAAACCAATTAATTTCAACTGGATTCACCTTACGCCACGCCACGCCACGCCACGCCACGCCATTAGACTAGAATAAATCAAGCAGTGCGGAGGGGAAAGTACTTGACTGTCAACCCTGCTCAAACTCTTCGACGAGGCCTTGCTCTCTTTCGTCCAGGCGTGTCTGAGACCTCGGTCTCACGCCCTCTTTGACCTCTACCTTACAGCTCATGGCTTATCAAATTATCAAGCCGAGGTTCTCACATTATCTCCGAAAGGTCAATTTAACAACATCAACGGTTAGGTATCTTCTCGTGTTCTCATAAATCGCAGCCCACAGAAGTTCACAGAAGTAGTTTGTGAATTGCTACCTAACTCATTCACTGGCTGCCCAGAGATCCCACTTCATGACGTGAAAATGTGCTAAAATTGCGCAAACCGCACATCACTGCTGCGTCAGGGAGATAGGCGTGTGTGAAAGTGGACGGAGTGCATTGACAGGAGGTCCTGTACGTGGACGTGGAGGAAATAACTGTGTCCCCTCAAATAAACTACTGCCAACCAAGCCGGTCACGGAGAAAGGGGAGGTGGGGTGGGGTGGGGGTGGAGGTGGGGAACAAGGGAGGAAGAGGAAGGTGAGACTAACAGAAGAACAACAAAGTTGCTGCAACGCATCACACAGTAAATCACCTCAGTGCATTCATTTGCAGCTAGGATATGAATGTGCATTTTGGGAGAGGTGTTGCGATAAAGGAAGCATGGGACTTAGAAGGAAGGAAAAGACGATGCGCCGTGGTGTAGGATTCTTGCGACATCGCCTTGACATCTCTGACTGGCGTGCAATTGACGACGTGGACACCTGCTTGCTGTATCGATGCTGCGCCACAGGAGTAGGTGGAGATTCTCTTCTCTCGGTCATCTGCAGCATGAAAGTATATTTGGATGAAACGGTTACTGAGAGAGCATGTTATGCATGAACCCATTTCACTCTCCTCACGCTAGGTTTGACCTTATTCGGCTGTAAGTAGTATGAAGGAATTAGTGTTGCGAGTAGAATGGTCTGGGTTAAGACGCAAAAGTGAGAACAAGAGACGCCACTCTGATAATTCCTTGCATCCAGTCGCATTGAGCAGTCAATGAACCCGCACAGGGATCCAGCGATGCAGCTTTACATTGATGACGATACCAACCGCCGTAGTAGCGACTGCTTCCACAATGGCCAAGTGATTGAGGTGCAGACAATTGGACGAAACCTCAGTCCATGTTAGAACAGAACCAACTGTTTGAAGTGCAAATGTCACTTACCTTCTCAAACTTTCTCGTCCATTGATGCGATCTCAATTGGTGGCGCCTCCGTCGCTCGCCTCGCTGCGCCAAGTACTCGTGGATGGAGGAGACCGCGTCTTCCGTGCTCACTGCACGACTGCGCCTTCATCCGCTTTAGGCTACGCAAGTGTTTCCTAACATCGCACATCCAGTTTGCTTCTGAAAGAACATGAAGGATGTGGAAGACCGACAGCGCGGTCGAACATGGAATGTTGAGTTTGTCACACAAACTCGACAACAGTCTGCACTCACCTGTAACCACAAATGGAGCACATGTAGGGTCTAATGCAACTCTCCCCAACTGCACTGCGACGACTTTCACTCCTCTCCTCCAAATAGACTTCAAATGATGCCTGCGCTTCCTCGAGGCTCATGGTGAGCGGACATGTGCTCCCCAGTTGTGGATGTGCAACCCTTATGTGTTTCTTCGCATCCGCTTTCCGACTGTAACGCCGCCGACATAAGGGACACTGGTGTCTCTTCCAGTTCTTCTCCCCTCCATCTCGCCTCTTTCCCTGCTTCGAGTCTTTTCTCTCGTCGCTTACACGGCTGTCGTCCTCCACTCTGCACTCACTCTCCATGCACTTACCCACGTGCCTGTCATATTCTCCTCTGTTGAATGTAATATACGTGCATGTGGGACATATGTAGAGGATGCGTTCGGCATCGTGGACCACATCACACTCATTGGACATAGCACTCGCCGCCGTGTTCTCTGTCGAGATAGAGGAAGATGATATACGCTGAGTTGTCAAGGGGAGAGGCCTTTCGAGTCAAACGTTGTATGGATTTATCACCGATTATCATAAGTTTGAATTTGGGATACCCACTGAGGCAGTGGTAGGCTTTCAGCGATATAATGACGCCATGAAAGGGGAATGTAGGACTCACCCATGTGGAGGGACCCATTTTCTCTCTCATCCATTTCTATCCGCTCTGATGTCTGACAGTGGCGCTTGCTCATGGTGTGTTTGCTGACGTAGACAGTGACACGTCAGCAGTTGGAAGGCCTCGATGCGCATTGGTTTATCGGTATCGACAAGCTCGTGACAAATTTACGAGACGACGCCTGCGATCAATGAAAGGTGGAGAGCGAGGGGGTGAGAAGCATGTTGTGCCCTTGTCAAATTAGCCACAGTCACATCAGAGGGTGTGGCCACGCAGTGGTGGTGGCGATCACAGTGAAGTGCAATGATATATAACAGTCGGCATTGAAGAGATTAGGGATTGGGAAGGGACGACGCAAGGGTGAGGGTGATGAGCCTGAATGTGAAGACAAGGGAGGGGGAGAGGGCAGTTTGATGAGGATGCCAAATCCCTTAGCCACCGAGAGAACCTCCGGTTCCTTTCTAATTTTCTATCATCTTGGTTTTAGCGCTTCCACGCTCTTCCCGACGTTGACTGAATTATTGAAGATCTGCTGTACTCATTCCAACTCCAATGCTTCCTTCACTTACCTCCCTTGCTGTTTCATTTACTTGGAATTCGTCTGCGCACCACCTGTGCACGTGGTACACCCTCCATCTGCCAAATGTGACGTGCACTGCCGACCGCCTTGCCGCCGAATGGCCCAACGTAGATTTGTGAGAGAGGAACCTACAGAAGTTAAGCTTTAGTTGCATTCAACGTGGTGCCACGTGTGAATAACATTTGAATGAGGGCTTCAAGCAAATGCTGCTTGGTTATTGCCACGCGTACACCATAATGTTCAACGAAACACAACATCTAGTTGAAACAAGGCGGATATGAGCAGGACACTGCGAAATCATGATTCTCCGCCTCATTACCTCTTAACTGCCTCACTCCAAGCACCCACTCTCCCCTATAATGTCCCTCTCCAACGCCTGTGAGTTGAGATGCGGTGGAGTTGGTCATCTCCATAAAATCTAAGCAATTACATGTAGAGTGTGTGACAATCATGTCACCAGCGGTCACCTCTACGTCGTCATAGTATATACCCCTCATATTTCACTGATGTCCTTGTAACAGTGTCCACGTAATAGCTTCAGCCACCTTGATTCTGGCTAGCCATCATGCCAGACCAAACATCAACAGATTGGTAAATGCGTCACTGCGTCAATCGCAGGTTGCGAAGCCTAGACTGCCGAACCTGCGCTACTCTCACATTCGCCTCTTCCCCTCACATTCCTCATTAACTCGCAGCCACCATTCTCTTCCACGCCACTCACGACGCTCCTACCCTTAATACTGTAATGGCCATAGATAAGTGACAATCTGTGTGCATTCCCACACCTTCGAACTCAGCGTCATAAATGCTGAAATATGTGGCATCGAGGCCGGCTGACGTATATGCGAGTCAAGTAGCAATGAATGAGATGCGACCATTTCTTCCGCGGTGACCGAGGAAACACGGACGAGGCAATTAGAAGCGAAATCACCTCGGGCCAATACACTTGTGGGTTGCTTCAGAACCGCAACGCACTAAGTATTGCCTGACCCTTCTTCACACAAACCACACCTGTTTCACCCCGCTGCCTCCAACAGCACATCGCTTCCTATTGGCATTCATGTGAACATGTGTGAACACAGTGGGTCCTACCGCAGGTTATGCATGTTCTCGTGGTACCTACGCTCGCTCATGGCCACCACGTTTGCTCCATGATAATCCTACAGTGAAATAAGGCGCAGAAGCTGTGCAAAGAGTTCTCCAAGTATCTGTTCTTGCTTCTGGCACTGCCCGGTGTTAATGCAGCATTGCGTGCCACGGTTTAGACGCGAAAGCATGCCATTGGGCGAGCGTGAATTCTAATCGCGTGCACTCGCGGTCCACGAGTCCACCGGAGCGGGCAATGCTGATCTATACGTGGAAATACCTGAGACCTACCACACGGAGATGGAGATGGCGATGGCACATCCAGCACAGATTAACTCACATCGTGTCCGCTGCCTTCACAGTGGTCTTACTACTAAGGAATGAGAATAATGCGCAAATGAATGAGTGAGTGAATGAATGAATGAATGAATGAATGAAAGGAAATGGAGCCAGGGAAGTGGAGTGTGAGGCTCTGTGCGATGACAAGCAAATGAAGACACAATTTACTCCATGCCTTTTATTGGGTTGTACTACGTAGGACGCTGTCTGATATAGTAGAGGACTGAGCCTATGCCACGTGACATGGGACAATTGACTGCAGAGATGTTGAGCAAGAATGAGGAAATAGGACGACATGTGGCAGAGCGTCAATGGTAGATGGTAGAGTTCTAACAACTCAGAGGGCGTGAGAGGGAGAGACGCACAACTTCCGGCTCCTTTAGCATAATCTATCTAGGCATTACATTGTGCAGCTAAGAACATCAGAGTGCGTGTGGCACAGAACATTCAAGTGAATGGGAAATCTCCGGCTACTTGATACCAGCATTAGTGCGTTAGGGGCAAAATGACGGAGAACACCAAATCAACATATATCCGTCAGAGCGGTTAAAATCGGTACAGCGAGGTGAACATTGGTTAGACAGCCATGGCACTGCTCTGCGCCACCCTGCTTATCCACCTCGTTGCCATCAGTAAACTGGCAGACGTGGGCCGTTGCCATTACAGCATGTACGTTACCCATGCTGCTGACACTCGGTCCAGCAAGATTTTTAGAGCGATGAGAAAGAAGATCGCCTGCAACACATAAAACAACTATAGCATTTTCCTCGACGAATGATGTACCACAGGTGAGGCAATACTAGTCCGATTGCGAAAAAGCGTAAATCAGCGAAGAAAAATGCTCACTGTGTTGGGTCCTGGGTAGTTTGTAAAAGAAGGGTCCACTGCAATTCCGGGAATTGTGGAAGAATCAGTGCTTTATTCAGGGCAGCCTTCGTCAATATGAGAGGTGGTCCTCCAAGCAACCATGCAACTCTCACCGCCTGCTGCACACAGAGCTGCCACTACCTCGGGTGGGCATTCGTCTGGCTGCTTTGATTGCCTCCTACTTACTCCACCTCATTTTTCTTGACTTCTCGGGTGGGCTAAGTAAATGGCGTTGAAGGCAGCTCCTTCCGTTTGTTACCAATTTCGATCTGTCTTCATTTGCGAAAGTCTGTGCAAAGCGACGCTCAGTTGTAAGGAGTGTGAGAGAGCACCCGAAGTGGCCGAACGAGAGTGCTTTCGGAAGAGTCTAAGGTGACGTTGTCGATCATCGGAGAATTTTGTGCGCTCCGCTTGTATTCACGCGGTTTCATGGGGATGACCAGGCAGGTCTGTTGCGCAAACGTGACGATTTGAAGCGGCGCTTGTCCATCCGTGTCGGGACTGTTCATCAAACACAGAATGATCTTAAATGTCGCCTGAAGGTCATTAATTTCATTTCGCCGAACTTATAGGCTGGTGACCATGGCATAGCACTGCAACACTCTGTCGTTCGTTCTGAGTGAGCACATGGAGGAGGTGGTACATGTGCGACGTGTGTTGTGAGTTTGCATTGCTGTAGGCCATGGGACGACGATAGCAGTGATGCGTACGCACCACCTGAGTCACGCTCACCTGAGTGGAGGTGATTACACCTCCCCTTCTCTCTGGTGGGTGTGGATGGAATCGAAAGTCATGGCCAATTCCTGCCTCTTTGGGACCAAGGGAGGACTTTGAGAAGAGAGAGGAGGTGAATCAGGCACCCATGGACTCCACGACATTCCACCGTAAGCTGATAAGTAAATTGCTTGGTGACTTGAGGCGCAGTTACTACATGCGCCTCGAGGCGATGCAGGCCCAATAGAATATTTTAGTTAACGTCGCAATAGTGCTTCGTTGCGCTTCTTCTGACAGTAGTCTTTTCAATGTTACCAATCCTTCCTTTTCGTCCCCGTCACTATTTGAACACTTCATGGCCCCAGTGGTGGCATGTGTACTTCCGCACCAATCTCCTCTACTCGTGCGCACTGATCCTAAGCATCAACTTCGCAGCGTGGCCATGTACACGCTTGAGGAGGCCCGCTCGTTTTGCAGCGCTTAAAGTGGTTGATTGGCCCTACATGTCGCACGAATTGGAAGACGGCCACTATGTAGTGCCAGCATGTTCGTGAGTAACGTCCTCCCCTCAAAGGCATTCCTTATACATTCTTCTTCTCTAACCCAGAGCACACTGGCTAACCTAACTGCCGATGTATCAAGTGAAAAACAGTTTAGAATTTCGTTCAATTGTCGTCACGCGCCGCGAACTTGCCTTGCAGCAACGTCGAACTTCCATATGCAGCCATTGTTTGGACACCCATGTCACTGAGCCCACAACCGACATTTCAGTCGGTGCCACCAAGGTGTCTGCACTGTCAAATCAATTGACCTGCTCAACACTGCCACTTCCCCCCAAGTCATCTCCGCCATCTACATATACGGTATATGACAAAGTGTTTAATCTGGCCAGACGTTACGAGTGGCTGTACCGCTTCTATGGGAGGCCTGATAAACATTCGGTGTGAAGATGTAAATCGTTAAAAGATGTCACCAAAGTTACCTGTCATCCGGGTCTCCTACCATCCAGAACTAAGGTGTCCAACTCTACGGCGAGCTTCATGTGAGTCACACTTCGGTCCTCCTTTCTTCCACCCTCGCCAACCTACATTCCTGTCCCTGTCAAACGTCCAATTTATCACGCCTCCCAAGTAACACGTCGTTGGAGCCCATCTTCCATAGCCACCTTCATCCCAAATAAGGACTACACCAGTCAACCTTGACTTCGTCACCTGGCCACAGCTCCTAATTCCATCTACTTGGTTTCGTTTCCACTCCCTTATTCCATAGGTGATTCATAGATTCTCCTCGCCTTGGCGGCATGAGAGAGGCCAATTAATGACATGTCTCGTGGACACGTTAAAGTGAGTTGTGGGAGGGCATTCAGAACGAATTGTAGGTAGAAGGCACTTGGTGCACCACATGAGGTAGACGTTAAGCGGGGAGATTTCGTGATGGTCAATGGTAGAATAGAATGCCCACAGCACTGACTTGACATAAAGCGCGGATGGTTGCATGCACATTAGTGTTTACTCAGTCGGAGTGAGTAGGACTGAGTGGAATAATGCGTGAAGGAAAATATTCGCAAAGTAGGTTGAATTAGAGGCCCTGTGGAAATGAAAGACAGATGACAAGTCGGAGGACGGTATTGGGCTGCGTGGAGAGAGGTGAGGTATCGCCAAAGCGCAACACGGTGTTCGGGATGTGGAGTTTAAGAAGGATGTCGGGTCGCGGGCAAGGCAGAATCACTAGCTGACAATTCAAGTATGCGAAGTAGCCCGAGCCCTTAGGCCGACGCGTGCCCACGAGCCACAAACATGCACATGCAGTTTACACGACATGGATAAGCTGCCCGCCTATTCTGATCACCTTCTACACTGACTTTACATACCACTTGGTTATCACTACTAAACACCGTGGTGTTTCCAGACTACTGCCACTTCCTACTCATTCCACCTTTCAGTTACGACAGCGTACGTAATGTCACCCACGACCACATGTTCGTTTACCAACCGTAAGGATAGCATTGGTGAAGGTGGCCCAAGCGGGAAAGCTGTTTACAACCATTTTTGTGAGCTGCGAATTTGTGAGGGACACGAGATGATACTAGCTGTCGGTGTTTGTTAAGTGGACTTTTTGGAGGTAATGTGAGAACCTCGACTTGTTAAACCGAAAAGCCACGAGTTGATGAGGTAGAAAGTGAAGGAGGACGTGACTAGGGCGTCTCACGCGCCTGGACGAAAGAGAGCGCAGCTTCGTCGTACAGTTTGAGGCGAGTTTTGAGATTGAGTTTACTTTCCCCTCAGTACGCGTGAACTTACCCTTGAATCTCCTTCTGGGG
>QEYB01000355.1:0-67568 GCA_017562135.1 Dipylidium caninum | reverse complement strand
GTTCACGTTCTAACGGATTCAAACAGCCTCGAGCGACTCGAACCATGGCTTCGTGTGACATTCTCGGGCAGCGGGGAGAACTTTGTTTTTTTTCCCCCCCCAGCGATTTTCCAGCCAACATGTATTTGCTGTGTGGACCATAGTGTAGTGGCAACCGCCTTCCACCACCGTTGACTACGCCGCTTGCCACTTCAGTTCTACTTTAGGCCACAAACAAGGAACCTGCTGTGACTTGATGCCGCCTTAGCTGGATGGGGCAATGTAGTTGTGGAACATTCGTTGAGCCAGACGGGATAAGATTCATCACAAAATTTTCACCATGCGGGTGAGAAGAAGAAGAGAAGAAGTGTTACCTTGCAGCTGCTCTGCTCCCAAGCGAGCCCTAGACGAGGGTCATTACCTAGGCTTCCTCGCCCTTCCAGTTTTCCTCCTTCCTCACGTTCAAGTTCAACTGCCACTAAATCGCGGTTCAATTAAGGTGTGCGGCACCAAAGACCAAGTGGCCTAGGCGTATTTTGGATAGGGTGAGATCTGGTTTAGTTGCCGATTTTTCTTATTATAAACAGCTCCCATTTTCTAATGCAGAAGGCAATATGCGAGGTAAGTTGGAGACTGATGCGTGGGTCGTTTTAATCACAGAGAGGCGATGTGTATGATTTAACGTTGGATTAGGCTAAAAACATGGACCACATAACAGCCGAGGTGGCAGTCAAGGTGCAAGTGTCTAGACAGCAACGAGGCACACAATTCATGACATTTGACAATGTAAAACATCTCTTTCATTTTGTAGATCTGCCAGTGATAAGGGAGGAGTGGAAGGGTGGAAGAAGGACTTTCAAACACTAGATGGGATCGACGAGGCCCAAACGTCGAACAAGGTCGGACACCACAACGCCAAAGCTTCCATTTCGGGGAGACAGATCACCGGTCACTGTTCGCTTCAAAGACGCCTGAGGAGTCCATTGTGGACTAAGACGCACTCACCGCCACGCCAAGTCAATTTCTTCACACTTAATGGTTGAGTGGGAGGAGATTTTCTAGCAAATACACATGGTACAAATGCGTGTTCATTGGTGCTGGTTCTGTGCGAAATGTTTGCGCATGTGGAATGGCGATAAGGAAGAATTCGACGTGCGTTCGTGGAACTTCAACGATAAGACGACAGTAGCCGCAACGGTCAAGCGGGTACGCCTAACCATTCTCTCTCTCCTCACCCCACCTCCCTCTCTTTCCCTTCCTCATTTGTGTTGTCTCCCGACACAGTCTGCTGGATGACCTTTCGTTCCGTTAATGGCATCGCCCGTCCGGTCGCGCGATCGGCCAGCGTGACGACGAAGACGTGAAGTTGCTGGGCTACAGAGGCTGGCCTTCAATTTCGTCAACTGTCTATGTCACGGGTCGTTGAGGAGGGCAGGTTGTGGCCTTCACTTTGGTCTGAAGCCGCGTCAGCACTCTGAGCACATATTGGTCCCGTTGTAGTCTCTCGTCGTCAAGCTCGTCAAACCGGAGGTGGGATGAGCCGGACGAAGAAAAACGCTGCTCGGTGGGCTTGTGTAGGCGAAGAGGTCTTCTCTCGACAAAAGAGCGCTGGCTTTGACCAGTTGTGCAGACCACAAATGTCCTTCTTCAATAAAAGTTAATGAATTGGCTTTGTGGGATGTCTTGCCTATAAGACCGTAAAAGACACTTTGGCGTTGGAGTAACACTTGATAAGTTCAGACCAAATCGTTGGACTAATTGATCTCGTAGGACTGCCTTCGTGTGGCACGAAACAATGCGCAGTTTTCTCCTCGTCTTTGCTAGCCGGGCACTGGTTTGTACTAGCGAAATCCTCTTTTCGTTACCCAACGCTAGATTGCTCCAAGATTACAGAACGAATGCAGACCGCTTAAAGATGAATAGAGGGAGGGGATGGCTTGGCTACTCGTTGTGTTGTCCTTGACGTTCCGCTGACGGTGGTTGCCGCAGAAACCCGAAGTGTGTTTGTGCGGCTTTTGTCTGATGCGACCTTCCATGCGAGCTGCTCTGGGTTTCGACCGACCCTAAATAGTTAAGTCGGGACTGGCGCTGAACCCGTTTTCACCAATCGACAGCGAGTGCAACGAGGCGCAGCAGGACTCACTTCATTTTGCTGGACAGAACATTTTGCTGTCTAGTAAACCACCGTCAACATTTCTGCTGTAAGGATAATATGTCATGCTCCTTTCGATTGACAAAGACTTACCTCGCTCTAACCGCACTGAGGAATGTACGCAGTCCCGCAACGGAAATGGTCCCTCGTGAAGGTCTTGAGAGAGGCGATTACATTTGACGAGACTCAGGCAGGCCTTCAACAACCTCCTTCAATTCACCTCAACTGAAAAGTCCACAACACCGATGATGACGACATGAACCTCCGCACTTGAATGGTGGCGGGGAGTCGCAATGCAACGTCGGCAAATCGAAACATTTGCGGTGTTCCTGAAATACCGAGTCACCTCGTTGCTGAGAGCCGCGGTCTGCTTACAAAGTCGAAAATAGCATCAGTATTTGGGAGATCTCCTGGTGTGTTTTGTATAATACCGGAAACTTATTTTATTTTCCGATTTTATCAGGAGTGTGCATGTGAGGGGGTAGATGACAGAGCGAGTGGTATGGTTGAAAATCGGAAAACATAATTCTGCCCCGAATCGGATTCAAACAACATGATGACAACTGATACGCTGCTTGTCTTCCTTTCGCCCTGATTTTGTTCGACAGAATATTATGCTGTCCAATGCACTACTGTCAACGTTTCTCCTCGCTTTATAAAAGTGGAGTGCTGCGTTTACGAATTCCGTCTGCACTTAGGTCTGCGCACGGTTAGATGGCAGCATGAAGAGGAGAGTGCAGTTTGGTGGCGACAAAGAGTGTCGATGAGAAAGAAAAGCAATTTGTGTTGTGACACTTTGTGATCATGTCGAATCGACACAAGCCGCATCGCTTTATCTTTGCACTGAGGAATTTGGTTCCCAAACTTTAAGACATGGTAATCGTGTTAATGCCATCGTTCATGTTCACCTGTCAAACATGTTGGCAGTCATATACTTTGGTACCAATACAGCAGGTTTAAATGTCACAAGACAGGCAGGCAGGCAGGCAGGGAAGCGATAATGCGTGCAACAGGGTGAGTATATGTGTGGGATTCGAGGCTGACGCCGGCCCAGACTTAGGGCTACGGGCTACTTCTTCGTCACATCAATCTCTGCAACATTTCCGAATCAGCCTGACCCGCGACCCGACGCTCTTCTTCACCCCCACCACCTGCACGCCTTTCAACACGTTTGTGACATGTAGGTTGACTTCACCAATCTCTTCTTCAAGTAGACACAGGTGAGTAGTTGGGAGCATGGCATCACCACAAATGACATGCAAACGTTGTCTACGTTGGGTAGATGTTGGAGACGGAACACGCGATGCCATAAATTCCTCTCCTATTTGTGACGTTCTGATAGTCAACAAATCCATTTTCCCTTTCCCGCTAACTTGCCCGAAATTGAGACCATATTTACCCTTAACAAGCCTGTGATTTAGCAAGCTGGAAGTGCCGAAACGCCAATTTGCACCCGAAAGTGTGCTCTTTTCCATTCACTAGTTCTTTGAGTGGAATTTGCGGATCTGTAACTAAAGCAACTTCGAGAAGTAAAATTCGCGACTGGTTAGTTTGGCAACGCAAATAACTCCGCTCGATAGGCCAACTTGCTTCATCCCCGTCAGACTGCGATGGCACCGGCACACAGTACAATTTAATTCGCATCACACCTCACGCCTTCAATTTGATGCTACCAAGCAACAGTGAGTAGAATGAGTGAATAAGAGGAAAGAGAGCCTGATAAGTAAAATGAGAGGCTGCGTTGGATTACAAGCAAAGGTCGCATGTGGAATGTCAATCGGAGGTGAAGATGGATATGGGAGATGACTCCCAACGATTCGTAAGTGGGAATGCTTGTCCCCATGAGTTTTGGTAAGGCGAGAAGCGTGAGTTGGAAGTAGGAGGGAAGAAATGAAGGGGGAAGGGTTACCCTGATCACTGCAAATATCCACTGATATTTGCACGCTCGAGTGCACCCAAGTTGGCACGACTGTGAGGGAGATGTTGCCCTTGCCATTTACTCGTGAATCGTACCCAGAAAGTATTTTGGTTTGCATGGCGCTAAT
Organism: Dipylidium caninum; assembly: GCA_017562135.1. Classification (NCBI taxonomy): domain Eukaryota; kingdom Metazoa; phylum Platyhelminthes; class Cestoda; order Cyclophyllidea; family Dipylidiidae; genus Dipylidium; species Dipylidium caninum. Next base: position 63,392 of record QEYB01000355.1, on the reverse strand, counting down.
TGGGCAGAGTTGCCATCGGTTATGCCTTCGCATCAGAATGAGAGTGGGACATCACCCGAACAACCTCGATGAGTGCTTCAGCACAAAGAAGTGGAAGAAGAGAACGGAGGCGTCATAGAAGTGTGCCAAGGTGTTCACAGAGTTGGAGTCAATAAGTGTGTCGGATCGCGGGCCAGGCGCGGTCGGTAATCCTGCAGGGATTGATTGGTGACGAAGTAGCCCGAGCCCTTGGCCGACGCTGCAACCTGTGACACAAATGCACTCATGTTGTTACACGAATAGACCACAGAAGTCTATGCACACCTCATTCATCCGCTCAACTCCACACCACTCCACTCATTTACCCTCCTCTCCGCTTCTCTCTCCTCCTCCACTCCCCACGCCAAGTCATTTAATCGGTGTGTCTTCACATATCCATGCCAACTTAATAGCAAGCAAGGCACTCCAATGGGTCTAGGCACGACACATTTCATTCAATTGTTATGTCGGTCACAACCGGATACTTCTGGAGATTGTGACGTAACAACCTGTGCTAGGTGGCCGTCATTAGGAGACAGAAATGCGATTGATGACCTGCTACTTCCCTCAACTTCTTCTGCGTATCTCTCGTCGTCCACCTCTACTTTCGCCTGGTGGACAAGGAAAATAGCTGAGATGCCTCTACCATAGAAAACGAACTAGTAAATCCCCGAAGCCTCGATGGTGCTTCCGGCCTCGTAATTGGGTCGAGGCTCTGAGTAACATGGTGAGTTGGTACTTCGAGCAATAGCACGAAACGTCAAGGAAATTTGAGGTCTCCCAGACTCGCGACCGCATGCAGCTCGTGGCATTCAAGACGCCATCTTGTTTAGGTGCATAATTATCAACTTAGTGGGACACTGTCCGAAATAATGCTCGAACCACTTCGTGTCAGTGGACGTGGGAGAGGAGGGAGCAGAAAGTTACTAGTGGCACGTGTAGGGATCCTCGACCCCGAGTAGAGCCTTCCGCGCACTCGCCCAAATGAAATGTCTTGTGAGGATGCAATAAGATGCAGAAAGTGCAACAATATGCAAGGAGGAAAGACGTAATTCCATAAGTTTGTGAGAGCAAAGTGAAACGGATTTTTTTATATTCAACGATAAATTTGATGCAGGCCGGCAAAGCTGTTAAGATACACTGCAGTACTTCGTAAATAAAGAAGTGTTCTGCACTGGGAACATACATTAGATCACTTCCCCTGTCCGACGGATTGAGACGAAGTCCGGAGAACATTTCCACCCATGAGTGAAAAGTAAACACACTTCAAAATTCCACCACCCTACACGTGAAGCAAACTTGTCACCATAGATTCCCACTGTCTCACTTTTCGCGGCCACGTCACTTACACCAGGTGCGGCAATTTCTCGCCGACAATGATATTCTTACCTGAGGAGGCTGCCACCATTGCCGACGACCTGCTGATGCTGCGCCTCAAGTCTACGTTACAGACGTGGCATCACCGCCAAAAAATAACGCTTCGGCGTTGGAGTTGAATTTGACAAGTTCAGACAACATCATTAGGACTAAATGACCTCTTAGGACTGCCTTCGGTGAGACCTTGAAACGAGACGTAGCTGTCTCCTCGTCTCTGCAACCGCGCCACTGGTTTGTACTCGCCAAATCATGTTTCACTACAAAGATGATTATTAAATACTTAATTGTGCCGACTGTAAGTAGATTCACTGCGCTGAAGCAGCAGCCGCTGTGTAACAGGGGCCCCGGTGCGCCGTCTTCTCTAAGCGCAGGGGCGAACATCAATGTGTCAGTAGACCCTCGCCGTAACTCAAGTTGATGACCCCATCCACAAGGAGATGGAAAGTAAAACACCACTTCATGCACCCAAAGAGAGCGCATATTTAAGGCCGCTTTCTTTCCACCCAAACACGCACCCATTTACTGTTAAAGAAGCCCAAAAGTCATCTTGTCAAGGGAAGCTGCAATTGCATTCAAAATGCTCTGCAATTCGCTTCCGGGCATTAACTTCAGGCACAAAACCTGACGTCGCTTGATGCAGGCACCGCAGCTTGTTCCTCCTTGTGCGTCTCAGTGGAGATTGCGAAGGGGAAAGTTAGGAAACTGAGAGAGGGCGAACGATCGCCACTTTAAGAGAAAACTTCGCCAACTAACCCGCAATTAGTGAGTAGCACTTCTCGAAACGTTACCGACCACAAGCTCGAAGTGGATATGAACAGTGTGCACTTGGGTGACCGCATCACCAAGTCCACTGACCCAATATGCCTCCCTCTCCTTACTGGGCCACCTTCCTGAAGGAGACCTGACGGCCCTGGCCGCACTGAGGAATGTACGCAGTCCCTCTTGAAGGTGGTGAAGGAGGCGATTACTTTTGACAAGACTTAGGCAGGCTCTTCAACAACCGCATTCACTTCATGGCAGTTGAAACGGGAACAAACACCCGTGATGACAATTTGAGCCTCTACACTTGAATGGTGACGGGGTGTCACAATGCCCTGTATGCAAGTCGGAACATTCGCGGTATTCCTTAAACGCCGATTCACCTAGTTGCTGAGAGCCGCGATGTGCTTACCATGTCGAAAGCAGCATCAGTATTTCGGAGATCTGCCGGTGTGTTTTGTATGTCACCGGCAACTTATTGCATTTTCCGCGTTTATCAGGAGTGTGCATTTGAGGCGAGAGATGACAGAGCCAATGGTATGATTACAAATCGGAAAATATAATTTTGATCCTAGTCGGCTTAGGCTGAGCGTTCAAACAACATGATGACAACTGATACGCTGCTTGTCTTCTTGTCGCCCTGATTTTGGTCGACAGAACATTATGTTGTCTATTGGGCCACTGTCAGCGTTTCTGCTCACTCTGTAAGAGTGGGGGGCTGCGTTTACGATTTGCGTCTGCACTCAGCTCACCGCACGGTCAGGCGGCAGAATGCCGAGGAGAGTGTAGTTTGATGGTGGCGAAGAGTGTCGAGAAGAGGGGGAGGGGGAAACCCCTTGTGTCGTGGCATTTTGTGGTCGTGTCGATTTGACACAAGTCGCAGCGTTGGATCTTTGCACTGAGTAATTTGATTGCCCAAACTTAAAGTCTTTTTCCCTGATATCGACAACTAATTTTACTTACCCAGTTACACACGACGCGACAGTGACACTGAATCCCTGAGCGGTGAGGAAATGAGAAAAGAAAAGCAATCGCAGAATACGATTGGGAAAATAGGCGAATAATACGATATTTGTGGGCAATCGTTGAAGTTAATCACCCAGAGGCTCAAGCCAGCTTCAATGGCGACATCATCGCAAAATGAATTTGCCAGTATTTTGACTGGTGACTTGTGTGTGAGCACAGTATCACAGTATCACACTGAAAATAAGTCGTCGGTGCAAAAGGTGACTAGTTTACTTGCGTCGTCACGGTGACCGACGAGTAATTTCACAATCACCGCAGCGGGTGAGTTGACAGGCATGACTGTGTCCGTCTGCGGTTGAAAGTCGAAGGTCGCCAACGCAGCCCTCCTGTTCAGCGACTTGAGTCATGTCTTTGTCAGTCTGAAGAAGCATGTCTTCTTCTCCGCAGAACAGAACTTCTCCTATCTGAATGTTTCGATTTACATCCGAAATACAAAAGCGGCAAAGGGAGGGTTGCAAAGCAAAGATCAATGAAAGGTTTCACTCGACTCTTCTCGCTTTCCCCTTTACTGTGCTTGTTCTTGCCGACAAGAATTCCAAAACAAACAACTCATCTATCCATAGGGATAGATGAGTTGTGGCGTTTGATGGCGAAGCGGCATTTTGGGTGGAAACAACTGAGCTGACCTCGGTGAATCCCACTCTCAGGCAGGAGGGAGAATTCTTATCAGGGCGGGAGCGCCGCCTGACTGTGGGTGCGGCTCCTGACCCACAGCTTCCTCTAAATGTAACAATGTCACTCTCCCCTCTTCATGCGCTTCGTGGTTGGTGGCAGCCTCCTCAGGTGAAAAGGTCATTGTCGGCGAGAAATTGCTGCACCTGCTCTAACTGATGTGGTCGAGACAAGTGAGCAGGTGGGAATTCATGATGACAAGTTTACTTCACGCCTAGGGCCAGAGACAAGTGTGAGACGAGACGGTCAATCTGAGGGGGGCAATTTTGGAGTGTGTTTCCCTTTTACTCCTGGGTGAGAATTTTATTCCGCATTTGTCTGAAGCCGTCCAGCTGCACTGGCGATGATGAACCGCAACATACAATTAAATAAACCTGTGGAAATAGTAGGTAGGCGCGAAAGTGATCTATCATATTTACATTGCACAGAACACTTTCTTATTTACGAAAACTACAATCTAACAAACACAATAACTTCATCCCTCCTAACGATTTCACCAGCTTGCATCGAATTTATCGAATGTAGTTTCTCCTCCTCCGACATTGTTGCACTCTCCGCATCTTCGTGCATCCTCGGACGACATTTCACTCGGGCGAGTGCGTGGAAGGCTTTACTCGCCGTGGCGGATCACTGCCCGGCCTGCTCATCTCCTTCAACTGCCTCCTCTCCCACGTACAAGTCGACTACCACCAAAGCTCGCTTACCCGAAGACGCCTGCTGTCCGGGCCTTAACACCATGACACGAAGTAGTTAGAGCAGTATTTTGGACAGTGGCTGAGTTAGTTGCCAATTTTGTGGCCAAACATGGGCAATTTGTAAATCGAAATGGGGTATGGAACGACATTTAATGCTCTAACTGGGTGGACTTGAAGAAGCATTAATTGCACTCAGATGGGCCGAATCGCGAACACGAGCGAGAGATCACTAGCATCATGCCTCGCCGCCTCCCTACCCCCCTCTTTCCGTCCCTCTCTTAGGGGGCCAAAGACGTTCAGTCTTTCGCGGAGAGGCTTTGAGCCGCACTAAGGAATGTACACGGACTAAGGAATGTACAGAGCCCAACTAGGCAAGAAGCACTCAAGTCATGCCGAACTCAGTTTCCACTGAAGCCCCAACATTATCCTGCGATTAGATTTCTTTCGGCTCTAACTCCTTTGTCAAATCAGCTCATCTGCTGATTCAAGGCAACCTTCACTCACAACATAATTCGCCTCTTCCCAACACATTCACATTTAATGCGCTCCAAACATGGGTAGATGCATCCGACCGAGCTGCATGCGGCCATGACTTGGCGAGATTTCAAAATACCAGGACCATCTGTGTTATTCCTCCAAGCACCAATTCGCGATATTGCTGAGGGTCCCGATCTGCTCACCACGCCGAATACACCACCAGTGCTTTGGAGATGTGCTAGTTTGTTTCCTATTATACAGACAGCTTATCCACTTTCCCCGTTCACCCGGAGGAAAGTCGAGGAGGACGACGAAATGCAGAAGCAGTCGAGGAAGTCACCAGAGGAGCTCAAAACCACCCTTCATCCTCATTTCTGCCTCCTCATGGCAGACCGCCTAGCACAGGCTGTCTCGCCACATTTATCAGAGGTTTGCGGTTTGTGACTCAATTGGACAGCCCCTCGTGCTCCTATCCAATGTACCACCCCAATGAATTAAGATTTAGTTCATCATGAGACGGTCTCTTTGGTGCAGCGGAAAGGAGAGAGTCACGCCGCCTCTAAGTGCACTAGTGGCACAGTGGTGACGCGGAAGTGAGGAGATTGAAAATGTCAAGAACTCAAACCATCCACCGAATTGACTCAATGCGTGGTCTAGCATGCGGTGAAGGAGAACAATTCAAGAGTGAGTACACCACAAGTTTTATTGCGGCACGAAAATTGTCGCGAATCACAGCAAGACACTTTTCAAACCTCCTCTACAACATGGCGTGTCGGAATCTCGCCCTGAAAAATTCTTTCTTCCAGAGTTCCCTCTTCACGCACACTCGGATAAATTGACATGCCGACTAGTGCTCTGTGACGGCTCGACGTCAGCAGTCAATAGGCAATTGGAGGCTCCGAGAAAATGCCGTAAGTGCTGAAAGTGACATAGAGAGAGATCTGAAGAAAGAAGAATTGGCCAGAGCGAAATTCCGAAATGCCAGTTCTCGTGGCAATGCTTCCTTCGCACAACTCGGCGCCTTCATGAGACTTGGATACGTTCGACAGAACCGCCGTCAGACGCCATCAATGTGGTGGCGGCCGCGTGGTCGACGAGCTCCATTGGGCACCTCCAGGGAAGAGCAGGAGAGGGCAGAACGAATGAGGCGAGATTGCATGCTTTGCACCGTATGGCATGTCAACGTGGCTATAAAGTTGATGAACACGGTGAGGTCACGCTCGGCTGGCATGGTTTTACGCTCAGTGACACCAACCTCCACATTTGTGCCAATTCCTTTGCTGCTCCTTGCTGCTCACTAACCAGCACGGTGGGTTTGCTGAAAGCAGTCGAGCAGCGCCATTAGACCTTGACAAATTCTGACGTGAGGGACGAGGACGCAGTTTGTCAACAGATGATGACACCCACTGGGCCTGGCGAAGACGAGGGGAGAAGGAACCGCCGAAAGAGAAGGACTGTTAAGAATCGGCCCGCAGAGCTGCGGCAGGAATCGTAGTCGAGGAAGTCAGTGTCTCGTGCGTCTTGATTGTGTTGCGCGGGGTTGGCATTGCTTTGATACATTGCTGCGCAGATACCGACGACGTCATCACGGGCCAGCTGCTTGTCGTCCAGCGCTCTTCTTAAACCCTAGCCATGCACATTCCTCGGATGTTGTGAAATGTGAATGCGTCATGTGTAGAGTAAAGTGGAGACGGACCTATTCGGTGTGGCCGACCTTCATTGAGGTGGCTTCGTCGGTGAGGAAGACTTTCGCTTTGGGGTTGATGTTGGAGCAGAGACGATTCTCGACGGTGAGCACGATCCCGGAAATCATTCAGGTAGAAATGCAGAGGAGGTTGTCGTCTACAATTGGAGAAATAGGCTTTGACCCTCATCCGCCTCAAAAGGCATTCTGCGCAGGACTAGCATGAGGGCATGCGGAATCCTCTCAGTCAGCCTCCACATGGCTGCACGAGTAGACGCTCTAGGCTGTGGATTCATCAGTTAAAATCCCACTGTAATGTAACAGTAGAATGCTTCCGTGATTTTCCTCCAATATAATGGAGTCGCGTCACTCCACTCCAATGCGACTGAGAGAAATGGTCACCAGTGACGAGGGCTCAACGTCATTTCTCACAGGCCCCTCGCAAGCAATGACACCCGACCGCCACCACGGAGAACACAGGCCGTACCAACGCTTACTCCGTTCTCCCGCCTTATAACTCCACCCGCCCGCCTGAGAGGAAAACTCGCCGACGTCAGCTCAACAGTTCTCATTCACCAAGTGTTGCTCCTTACCACGTTTCAGTTGCGCCCACTGCATCTGCTCAAGTACGATTCATCGGTTACACGCTGATTATGTCACCGTCTCGACGAGGATTCAAATGCTTGGACGCACCTACTCTCGGCAACTTGATGGAGGCAATCGGGAAGGTGGCTAGATGGACACGCAAAAGACTTGCGCGGTGACAATGCAGACTACACTAGAACTGAAATATCGGCATGACTACAATTCCCATTAATTTCCTTGCACAGACTGCCCATTAGTCGAATGCCTTGTCAGCTCTACATGCTCGGTCCCAAAGTGGGAACTCGGACTATGTGGGGCCACAAAATCGCTGGTAACCTACTGCTTTCCTCGAGTACTTCTATATCCCCTTCATTGTTCACCTCCATCTCCTCCGCCTCCACCTCCACCTCTTCGCTTCCTTCTTCTTCTCCTTCGTTGTCTCTAACATGCTGGCGACGTGGAATTGCCTGTCCGCTGGTCAACACGACACCGCGGAAACCGACGTGGCTGTGAAGGGAGACAACAATGCTGCTGCTGTGTCAGCTCCAACGACCGGAAAATACGAGTCCTCCTCCTCAGTTTACTCCATGTTGGACCCATGTTCACCCCCACTGATGCGCCTGTCAGCGCCTATGTGTGTGGACCGGAATCCGCAGCCATACTCAACTCCTCCTCTTATCAGACCATCTTACCAGACCGATTGCCAATATTCAACTTGCCAGAACCAAATTTTAAAGGCAACATCGAGCACTCTGTCAAATAACGCATGCACATCAGCCAGTCTCATTCATGCTCCTCGAGGCTCGAGCAGTCGCGCCGATACACGTTGAGGTCGTAGCAGCAAAGTCAATGAAAATGCCTTTCGCTTCGATCGGCCACACCGGTGATCGCCTGAAGATGAACATGCTCGCTTTAGCAAAGGCGCTGAAGAAATCACACCAGGACGAAGTAATCGAACGAGGGAGAGGCGGACTTCGTTCATGTGACTGTTGCGAAATTGCTGAATGCGTTGGCGAGCACCATGGACAATCTCGTCTTCCCCATGTACGGAAGCCTTGCCTGAGGACAGAGTCTGCAGCAATAATCTGATTGAATGGAATCGTGGAATCTGAGGAAGAACAGACTCGGAGTCAAACAGAACAGTAGAGAACAGGACAGTGGAGAAACGGGTAACCGCAGAGTTGTGTCTTTGTCCATCTTAAGGAGCATGTCATATACTCCGCAGAGCAGAAATTCTCGCAGTTTTCTTTTGGGATTTAGAAGCATTCCACTCGGATGATTGGAACGCGAGAGTAGGGAGAAGAAGCTTATCCATGCAAACATCACTTTGCGAAGACGTTGATCCGAGTTTCGATAGGCGGCAATGAAGGGATTCACATCACTCTTCCAGATTTCCCACTTACTTTGCTTTTTGCCCTCAACCATGAAGCAATTCGCATCACGACTTCATCTTTATGGATGAGACATCATAATGTCTTCGACGGATTCTTACTCATCAAGAAAACAGAACAGAATGATGATTCCTAAGCGCAGATGTGTTGCGGCCTTTGATCCAGTCATCGGCACGGTGACATCAGCAGCATGCAACCGATGACTCGCGCTTCGACGGACGCAGAGTGCGCGAGTGTGCGAGTGAGGAGTGAAGGCAAAGCCGCATTCGCCAAGCGGAAACTGTTGAGCTGACGTGAGTTCAACGAGCGCCAGTGCAACTTCAACGGTAAGACGACAGTGGTCCCACAAAGACAAGCGGCTATTCCTAACCATTCCATTTCTCTCTTTCTCTCTCTCTTCCTCATTCGTGTTGTCCCACGACACAGTGCACTGAATGACCGGCCACTCCGTGAACGGCATCGCCCGTCCGGTCACGAGATCCGCTAATGCCTAGACAAACGCTTGAAAGCCGCCGGGCTGCAGGGGCTGGCCTGCAATTTCGTCAACATCCTGCTCACATAGATCTGCCGTCGGGGTCTCGCGTTGTCGAGGAAGGCAGGTTGTGGCCTTCGCATTGGACTGAAGCGCGTCCGCACTCTGAGCGCATGTTAGCCACATTGCAGTCAGTCGCCGTCAAACCGGTCAAATTGGATGTAGGCTGGGCTGGACGAAGAACAAAGCCGCATGGTGGACTTGTGTAGGCGAGCAGCTCTTCTCTCAACAACCTGCCTCTGACCTTGGCCAGTTCTTCGTGCTTCAGTTGTCTTGCTTCGAGACGACTTGGCATTATTTTGTGACATGAGTCGCCTTTAAGATCGAAAGATAGACGCTTCAGCATCGGAGTAGCACTGGAGAGGTTGAGACCAATTAATGTGGACTACTTGTCCACATAGGACTGCCTTCGATGACGTGGCTGTCTCCTCGTCTTTCCCCCACCAGGTACTAGTTTGTGCGCGCAAATTCCTCCTGCACTCCAAGATTTTAATTAATTGCCTTTTTGCCAGATTGGTCAAAGATTACCCAGGTGGGAGAGGCAAAATGGGCCTCAAAGCTCTGCAACCTTGAGAAAATCAACTGCTCTGCTTGGGCAATTTTCACCAAAACCCCACATTTCCCGCACATCTGGAAGAAAGTACGAATTTCCCCTAGCGAAAAATAGAGGAAGGGGACGACTTAGGGACTGGCTGCGTTAGATGTTCACTTCCACTGACGTTGATCGTCGGCAGAAACCTGAAATGTGTTTATGCGACCTTCGTCTGATGCGGCCTTCCACAAGAGCTGCTTGGGGTTTCGACCGGCCCGAAATAGCCTAGTCGTAACTTCCGAAGAATCTGCTTCCGCCATGAAGCAGATATTGCAACTAAGAGCAGCATGATTCACTTCATTTTGGTCGACAGAACACTTTGCTGTCTAATGTACTAAAGCAAATCCTTCCGCTGCAGCAAAAGAGACCTGCTTATCGAGTTTTGAAAAAAGGAGACCTCAAGTTGGAAAACTGAAATCAATGCCTTTTGCTTTGACCGGCCACACCGATGGTCGCCTGAAGATGAACAAGCTCGCTTCAGTAAAGTCGCCAGAGAAATCACACCAAAACGGAGTAATCGAAGCAGGTGGAGGTGGACTTCGTTCATGTGACTAGTCACGGATCGCTGAATGCGTTTTCGCGAGCACCAGGGACAATCTCGTCTTCCCTATGTACGGAAGCCTTGCCTGAGGACAGAGTCTGCAGCAATAATTTGATTGAATGGATTCGTGGAATCTGAGGAAGAACAGACTTGCAGTCAAACAAAACAGAGCACTGGGGCAAAGGGTTGTCTCACACTTTTCACGCGGTCATCGCTCAGAATTGGAACCAATCCCAGTACTGACAACCGCAATGGCGGCAGCCTTCTCAAGTAAAAGACCGTTTTCGACAAGAAAGTCCTGCACGTGCTACTATACCTGACTCGTGCTATGATAGCAAATAGGGGACTTAGGTCTGAGAAGTCATGAAGCGCCTTACAAATTGACGATTTTCGCGTCAAACCCTCGTCTCCCAACTAATCACCCATCATTTTGCTGTTTGTCAATCAGATCCGGCAAAAGAGACAGCTTAAATGCTCGAAGCTGAGTGAAAGCGCATTTGGCCCGTTATCCACTGCCGAGTGCTTGAGATGATGAGATGAGATGACATAGATCTCCAGCAAGTGATGGGGATTCTCGAGCGGCACATTTTCACTGGACAGGTTCTCGACCACATCGCTCTCTTCAGTCAACACCTCCACCCATCACTCCACTTCGAGAGCCTCTGCCTCCTCTCAGTAAGTAAGCAACAGTAAGCAACCCGTCCCACGTTCCGCCTCCATTTTTGAAAGCCTGTCCCTCAAATGTGTCTCCCGCTTTGGCTCTCCCTCTCTCTCCTTCACCAGACGATTTAATGACTCGCTCACTTCTCTCGCTTTCGCGCAGCCTCCAAGACACCTCGGACACATGTCACGTGTAACAATGCAGGGAGTCATACGCGTCACTAACTAGATGATGAGGAAATTGGCTAATAACATGTATTCGTAGAAAGCAATTCGTGTACAACAGAAGGGGGAGTCATACTTACACATAGAAGCAACGCATGAACACAGGGTCGATACACAGATTTACAGATGCCAGTCCAAGAGGGGTGCGGTCTCTACGGGTCAGGTTATCAAGGACAAAGCCCTCCGTCACTCGAAAACCTGCACGGCGGCCTGGAGCCCCGTGCTCGCCATGTTCCTCTTATGAAGACATCACAACACCATGGCGTCTCCTGTCAAGGCCAGCAACGACAAGTTGCTCCACGCAAGCTTCTTCATTCCTAACCTCCGGGCAGTATCTGAGGCGGCTCTGCGTCAAAAGCCTCATGCTGAGAATTATCGCAAGCCTGGTTCTTATTCTCGAGACCTCGTAGCCCAACGCGCGTTTACGTTGTAGGATGCTTCGGGCTAGACCGAACTCCTCGCCGTACTTCTCATTCTTTTCTTGGCCACACTGTGGCCATCCGTCTCTTCGCCAGGAATAGCCACGTCCATCGCAATGCTCGTGTCGTCCCCAACACAACGAGGTCTGGTTTGCACAAAGACCGTGTCAGTGGTGTTTAACTCGGAGTTTGGACACCTCCAACGTAGATGCGCGGAATAAGTCTTCTCCGGGTGGTCCACACAGCGGGACCACTCCCGACCGGTGTGAAAACCGATGAGATAGGACCCATCCTCAATCCGGCAGGAGAAGTCCCCTCCAACCTCTCGACTACTCGTCCCAATGGCGTGACCGCGCTGTGAAGTTTGTCCGATTAAACAGGCCATCACCGCGGACCTCGTTAGGTGTTGTAGGTTTGGGTCCGTCGGTCGAAGGAGTTTGTCTCGCCACTCCCTCTTATGAAGTGGTACTGTGGAGGGAAAGCGAGGGTGTCCCAAGTCTGCCCTCTTTGACGTCCGTACGGAAGAATTGCTCTCCCTGTAAATTGTGAGGCAGTCCAAGCCAGGATCGCAGTCCTGCAGTACCTGCCAGTCCAGGACTTTTAGCGTCGTCCATTGGTCACTGCTACCGTGAAGAGAAATGGTGCAGACAAGGGAAGGGAGAGGTTCTCAAGGAGATATCGCTGTTATTGGAGTTTCTGCGACGCCCTGGCGAGGTGGTGAAAGCCAGGTATGTAGGCGCTCACTGTGGTTGGTCGGTGCGCGTCCACGCCAGGTGAAGTTCACCCCTAGGTACTCGAACCAATCCTCCAGCCCCGAAACGCCGAAAGGGCTCCCAGTCGACAAGATCACGTGGGAGGCCACTACGACCGACTGCTTGTTCTTAGTAGCGCCCACAATTGTTCGAGTGAATGCTTTCCTCTCGTTCACTGTCATCCTCGCCGCACGAAGGGCAGATCGCAAACGTCTCAGCTTATAACTGAGCTGCTGCAGCGTGGGACCGAGGAGAATCAATTCATCAGCGTATGCAATAGCATCTACCGTTGCACATATTCGAGCATGCTCCCAGTTCTGCAGAGGCTAAACATAAAGCCTCATCTAGCGCCATGACAAAAAAGGTGCCAACACAAGCGGATTCGCCTTGGCACACTCCGCGTTGTGGAGTTAGGCGGCGGCGAGCCCACGAACGACTCCAGTGTCGCAATAACCGCATCTGATCAAGTCGAACAAGGGCGTCTGGACGCCAGTCAAATACCGCACGAAAATATTGTATCTCGTGCCACGACACATGCCAACTCCGTGGGACATAAGGCCGTAGTGTAGTCGACCTCTTTCCTCGAGATTCCATCCAGTGCCTTCGTCGCCTCAAAGCACCGTCACTGTTCTAAGCGTGCACTGCTCTCTCATCTCTGTTTCCCTCGGTCGTGGACGCACTGCTTACATAAGATATTGCCAACCTGGTGGTCTGGCTCACTCACACTTCCGTTACTTCGATTCGCTTTCTAGAAGCGTGAACGGCACGTTTTGAGGCAGCCAAACTTATTGGATGAAATATTTCCCTTTCGCATCGTCAGCTTTTTCCTCTCCCACGAGACTAAGACGGGACTGCGCTTGCTCTAATCAACTAGTTTCCGGTTTCTTCTCCTCTTCGCCTTCTGTGCATCTGTGGCGGTGATAATTGCAATCTGTCGCAGTAAACGGGGCACTGACGTGAAGCGAAGAGGCTTACAATGTTGACGATTTCTTCTTCTCTCCATTAAGCCTCACAGCCACCCTCAACGCTGCCTCGCCCTCCACTCCGGCAGTCGAGTTGTCAACCTCACTAGTGCTCGGTGCCTTAAAGCCCAGTAACTGACGCCAGTGAACATTGGGGACAGGAAGAAGCAAAAGAAGAAAAAGAAGACGATAACTCCTGTTGTAGTTTCACCAAACAAAAGTCATGACCACACGCAGTTCGGTCTGATGCACTTCAGTGCGCGTCGGTGGGATTAAAGAGGGAACTTGGTGAGGAGAAATAAGTGATGATCGGAGCGGCGCTTCCCTCAAGTAGGTCAGCAGCAATTACAGGCAAAAGACATCTTCCCCTCTTATAACCCCTTCACAGTGGGCTCCTCGTTTTTCTGAGTGGTCGCTAGTAGAAAACAAGTGGGGCATTTCGGACTGCCTGCGCAGGAGGAAATCACTTTACACCATTTGGCTGCTACTTCAGGCATCGCCCGACTTTCTTCACCTTCCTGGCAAATGCAACGAGAAGAACAGGCGAGGCAGACGTGTGGCGAGACGAGGAAGGGTACTAGCACTCTCACATTCACAATCAACGCATAACAATTGAAGCGTGCAATTTGTACATTCTTGGGTTACCTAATTTCAGCTTTCCTGCTCAAACGTCACCGCTGAACGCCGAGAGAATAATGTGACAATCCGCGTGGTCTTGCCGTCAGCCTAAACACTAGCCAATCCTCCAGTCGCCAAATGAAGACGGCAGTCGTCTCGAGATCTCTAACGCCGAGGGAAAGTGTTGCGAAACTGTGTGTGTGTGTGTGTGTGTGTGCACTTCTAGTGGACATAAGGCCCAAGTGGTGGCTGCTCACCACGAGATTCGACTGATGGATAAGACTATGAGGCGATTCGTCTCAGAGGTGGCCGGCAAGCGAGCTGCATGCGATTGTTCATTACACAAGCCTTCAGGGTTTCCTACTTATCTTAAGTTGAGAATATCCTAACCAGCCGGCATGAAGACACCATCGGTGCCATCTGATGCCAAGTCGACAAACCGCTAGTCCGTGGTGAACTCGCCATCTCGGCCATTATTTACATCGCTTTCCACATTACTCACGACTTCGGACTCACCCGCACCGGCACCACCATCCGCAACTCCCAGTCGCCGTGTTCATCGCACCTTTTAAAAGCCAATTTCTGCTCACACACCACCGTTGTTGTGCTTCAATTATTTGGAAGTACTTCAGGTAGGTGGTGGGAGTTGTACGAGGCGTCTCATAATTATCATTCACGCAGATTACATGTTCGAATGCTGAAGGGTGAGGAGAATGTGCTTAACATGGCGTATATGCAATATGCAATGACATGAGAATCGCTTCAAATAAGTTTATTTGGCGACGGTGGGAAGTAAGAGTATACAGAAAGTCAAGTAAGTGCATATATATGTGTTGGAAACTAAGTGCATGTGAGAAACAATAGAGCGGATAGAGAGGAAATAGGGAATCACTTTGCTAATAGACAGGAAGGAAGGTCGCAGACGGAGACATCGAATCGGTAAGAAAAGCGGAATATGTTCTGGCAATTTTTTCACAGATATAGTGGATCGGGAGAGTGCTTATGGATTGAAGGGGCGAGCGTTTGGTTCTGCACGTACCTTTTCTCTGTCTTCGGAGGGAATGGGTTTAGTTTGTGATTGTTTAATTGCCTATCTTGTTAATGAACGTGCGCGAGAAAGGCATGTTTGGTGTTAGGGTCCCCACTGCTCCCGCAAGCGTCGCGTCGCGTCGCAGTGTGTATTTAGGCGATGAATTTGGGCCTACTATTGGGACTACACTCTTGTAGATAAGACTGATGGCAGGCAGCAAGGAAGGAGTGGCATTCTAGGCCCACTCACCTATGTCAGACTGGGTAGTGAAAATTATTCGCAATTTTCCTAATGCATGGGGATGGGATGTGTGTGCTATTTGCCCGCGAACGGAAGGATGTGGCGGGTGGGGACGGTACCTCAGGCGGAAGCCGTACCAGCAGCGGTAACAGTATGCAGTGGCTGTTTGGGTACGAAAAGACGGCCACTTTTCCTTGTGAGTACAGCATTAGGCCCGGATGTATGGAAAATCGAGGTGTTCATGTGTACGTCATGCTGTTCTTAAGATTTAACGTAATGCTTCTTTGTTCGGCGTTTGTCGCGCATAATCCTCACTAGTTCAGATTGTGAGAAAAGTGGGATTTTTTTACGCTCGGACTTGTCTCGCACCAGCATTTTCACTGAAGTTTGGACCGCTTTGCACTGTAGCATTACGAATGACTTCTAGTTTCCTCCATCCGGTGTGTAGAAATGACTTATATGGATAGGAGAAAAGTGACAGTTTCCTCAGATTGTGTCTAATTCACGGAACATGGAGCAATTTAAGTGCTCCAATTGATACGGCTTTTGGGGTGTGAGTGTGGCCTTGTGGTTTGTGTCAGTTGTGTGATTGCAAATGTGCGAATGAGAGATGGTGGGACCGTGGTTGGCTTCTAATAGAGAGGTCAAGTACCTGTGTCGTCTGGTTTTATTAGTGTCCCTTTGTTCTACCATCTGAGTGGGAGGAGTCGCACCTGAGCCGCGTTTATGTGGTTGGAAAGGCGTGGACGAATAGCGGTAGACTCTGGGTGCCTGACAAATAGCCCTGTCCTTGCTGTCCGGTTGAACAAGGTGTCCCCTTTCTTCGTTGTTGGATGTCTGTTGTTTTCTGAGTCGTCCATGACTGCTCGCGCCTTGGCCCTACTCCCCTGCGGACAAGGCGAACGGGGGCGGGTGGTAGGTGGACGCCGACTGGATAGGGCACAGAAGGCTCCAATGGGTTGAGTGGAGCTTTTAGATAGAGTGTGGGTCTGGGACTATGCGTCCTGTAGCAGTTTTTCGGATCAAGTAGCTTTTCGGAGTTCGAAGGCAAACCCTGCGTTCTGACCTTGCGAATCTCTGCAGTTTTGCGCTCCACAAAATGTGACGCCATCTTTGAGGCGACGAACTACTGAATGGAATCTTGAAGGAAAGAGGTCGAAACTGCAACAGCGCTTTAATGTCTCGCGGGAGTTGGATGTATAGAGGCCTTTGATAGTGTTATCCGAAACACCATTTTCAGAAGCGACTTCTTCTTTCGGCGCTCCAATGGCATCTTGCCCCGACTCATTGCAATGTGGGTATTCGGACAGCGTGGCGTTCTGGGCGTCTACCTCCTTGATACCGATGCAGGGAATGCGACAAAGGGGGACCCACTCTCCCCGTTGTTGTTTGTCAGGGCGGTGAGGAGGCCTCGCGGCTCGCTTACCTAACCAAAGTGGCGAACCAGCAGGGTGAAACGGTTTGATGCTCTGGCTTAACCCATGACTGAGCAGTTTTGTTAACAAAATCTCTCTTCTTCGTGCTGCTGTCTCTCGTGCCACGCTGTCAAGGACTCTAGCCACATCTACGTTTGCGAGTGTCAAGTCACGATTATAGCCACCTTTCTCGCAATATTCTATCCAATAAGTTGGTTGCCTCGAAGTTGCCGTCACACGACATCGCTCTCTCCTTTCAATTATCATTCTCAGCTCGAGAGAGTCACGCCACCTCCCGATGGTCTGGTTCAGGCGCAGGGAACCACTGTTCCACTTCCTGCTCCAAACTGTCCAAATGTCTCCTCTTGTCTTCCCTCTTTTCTTCCGCCGATGGTTTTTGTGGCTGGATCACGCCTAATGGATTCACACGGCCTCGAAGACGACTCGAACATTTTGCCTTGTGAACATTCTTGGCAGCGAATTTCAACTCTTCCAGCCGCATGTATTTGCAGTTTGGACGAGAGTGTAGTGCGACCGGGGACTCCACCAATCGTTGACTACGCCGCTGCCACTTCAGTCTACTTAGGCCACTACAAGACAGCCATTGTCTTAACATCAGCCTCAACGCCAACCGTCTCCATCACCGCCAATGTAACCTCAATAAGGGTCGGCCACACCGAAGAGATCTGCCCCCATTTTACTCAACCACATGACAGTGACGAAAGGGCGGTCAATAGGCAACTTGACTGCGGTGACATCTGCCTCTGAGCAGCGGAGTATTATGCAATCAAGATGGCATGAAAGACTGGCTTCCTTGACTACATTTACTGCCCGCATATCGTGATTTCTGTGAAACAGGCATTGCTCCGGGGGCAGTTTCTTCACAGCACTCCTCTTTCGCCGGTCCCCTTTCTCCCGATCTTCGCCAGGCCTGAGAACTTGAGTTCGCGTTTCTCAGGTCAGGTCATGTCATGCCAAAGGCTAATGGCACTGCACGCTCAGCAGCAAAGAGCAATGAATTTCCGCAAATAAGGAGAATTGTAGCACGCATCGCAATATGGCTCTGGCGAATTCTTCCTTCTTCAGTTATTGCTATGGCAGTTACACACTCCTGTGTCATTATCTCTTCGCCTCCAGTTGCCTTATTGGGCACGAAGGAACTGCTACAAGTGGTGGAGCTGACATGATGAATACTGTGGAAGAAACAAATGCCCATAATTATAAAGGGCTTTGACACAGTGTCTCGCCTCGATTCTTGACAATTTGCGTAGCATTATAGAACTTTTGATACACTTTTGAATTGTTCGTGGTTGTTGGGCGCTAAAGCACGCAATGAGTCAAGTTGGTGGGTGGTTTTAGTTCATATCGTCGGCACTGAACTCTGCGAGTCATCTCTCGCTCTCTCCTCTTCCGCGCCACTTACACATTCCCGGTAACCGAGGAAAGGGAGTGCTTTCGGCTTCGTGGGTAGATCGTGGCTTTCAGCAGCATGGTGAATCGGTGTTTGAGGAACATCAGAATGGTGTGCTTACATGGATTGCGACCCCCCGTCATTAGTTGAGGTGAATTGAAGGAGGTTGTTGAAGGGCCTGCCTAGGCCTTGTCTTGTCAAGTGCAATCTCATCGCTCACCACTTCAAGAAGGAGCATTTCCTCGATGAACTGTGTACGGTCCTCAGGGCGGCCCAGGACTTCAGGTCGCCTTGAGGAAGATGGAGAAATAAGGAGAGGGAGGCAGATTAGGAGAGTAGACTTGGTGCTGTTTTTGCCAAATTGGCATTGTGGATGGGGTCGTCAATTGGAGTTTAGGCACGGTGACATCAGCAGCATGCAACCGATGACTCGCGCTTCGACGGACGCAGAGTGCGCGAGTGTGCGAGTGAGGAGTGAAGGCAAAGCCGCATTCGCCAAGCGGAAACTGTTGAGCTGACGTGAGTTCAACGAGCGCCAGTGCAACTTCAACGGTAAGACGACAGTGGTCCCACAAAGACAAGCGGCTATTCCTAACCATTCCATTTCTCTCTTTTTTCTCTCTTCCTCATTCGTGTTTGTCCCACG
This sequence comes from Dipylidium caninum, assembly GCA_017562135.1. Lineage (NCBI taxonomy): Eukaryota > Metazoa > Platyhelminthes > Cestoda > Cyclophyllidea > Dipylidiidae > Dipylidium > Dipylidium caninum. The sequence continues at coordinate 44,665 of QEYB01000355.1, read as the reverse complement.
ACACAGTGCACTGAATGACCGGCCACTCCGTGAACGGCATCGCCCGTCCGGTCACGAGATCCGCTAATGCCTAGACAAACGCTTGAAGCCGCCGGGCTGCAGGGGCTGGCCTGCAATTTCGTCAACATCCTGCTCACATAGATCTGCCGTCGGGGTCTCGCGTTGTCGAGGAAGGCAGGTTGTGCCTTCGCATTGGACTGAAGCGCGTCCGCACTCTGAGCGCAATGTTAGCCACATTGCAGTCAGTCGCCGTCAAACCGGTCAAATTGGATGTAGGCTGGGCTGGACGAAGAACAAAGCCGCATGGTGGACTTGTGTAGGCGAGCAGCTCTTCTCTCAACAACCTGCCTCTGGCCTTGGCCAGTTCTTCGTGCTTCAGTTGTCTTGCTTCGAGACGACTTGGCATTATTTTGTGACATGAGTCGCCTTTAAGATCGAAAGATAGACGCTTCAGCATCGGAGTAGCACTGGAGAGGTTGAGACAATTAATGTGGACTACTTGTCCACATAGGACTGCCTTCGATGACGTGGCTGTCTCCTCGTCTTTCCCACCAGGTACTAGTTTGTGCGCGCAAATTCCTCCTGCACTCCAAGATTTTAATTAATTGCCTTTTGCCAGATTGGTCAAAGATTACCCAGGTGGGAGAGGCAAAAATGGGCCTCAAAGCTCTGCAACCTTGAGAAAATCAACTGCTCTGCTTGGGCAATTTTCACCAAAACCCCACATTTGCCGCACATCTGGAAGAAAGTACGAAATTTCCCCTAGCGAAAAATAGAGGAAGGGGACGACTTAGGGACTGGCTGCGTTAGATGTTCACTTCCACTGACGTTGATCGTCGGCAGAAACCTGAAATGTGTTTATGCGACCTTCGTCTGATGCGGCCTTCCACAAGAGCTGCTTGGGGTTTCGACCGGCCCCGAAATAGCTAGTCGTAACTTCCGAAGAATCTGCTTCCGCCATGAAGCAGATATTGCAACTAAGAGCAGCATGATTCACTTCATTTTGGTCGACAGAACACTTTGCTGTCTAATGTACTAAAGCAAATCCTTCCGCTGCAGCAAAAAGAGACCTGCTTATCGAGTTTGAAAAAAGGAGACCTCAAGTTGGAAAACTGAAATCAATGCCTTTTGCTTTGACCGGCCACACCGATGGTCGCCTGAAGATGAACAAGCTCGCTTCAGTAAAGTCGCCAGAGAAATCACACCAAAACGGAGTAATCGAAGCAGGTGGAGGTGGACTTCGTTCATGTGACTAGTCACGGATCGCTGAATGCGTTTCGCGAGCACCAGGGACAATCTCGTCTTCCCTATGTACGGAAGCCTTGCCTGAGGACAGAGTCTGCAGCAATAATTTGATTGAATGGATTCGTGGAATCTGAGGAAGAACAGACTTGCAGTCAAACAAAACAGAGCACTGGGGCAAAGGGTTGTCTCACACTTTTTCACGCGGTCATCGCTCAGAATTGGAACCATCCCAGTACTGACACCGCAATGGCGGCAGCCTTCTCAGTAAAAGACCGTTTTCGACAAGAAAGTCTGCACGTGCTACTATACCTGACTCGTGCTATGATAGCAAATAGGGGACTTAGGTCTGAGAAGTCATGAAGCGCCTTACAAATTGAACGATTTTCGCGTCAAAACCCTCGTCTCCCCAACTAATCACTGCATCATTTTGCTGTTTGTCAATCAGATCCGGCAAAAAGAGAACAGCTTAAAATTACTCGAAGCTGAGTGAAAAGGCATTTGGCCCGTTATCCACTGCCGAGTGCTTGAAGATGATGAGAATGAGAATGACATGATCTCCGCAAGTGATGGGGATAGCGGCACATCACTGGACAGATCACATCGCTCTCTTCAGTAACACGTCCACCCATCACCTCCAGCTTCCCTCTGCCTCTCTCAGTAAGTAAGCAACAGTAAGCAACCCGTCCCACGTTCCGCCTCCAAACCTGTCCAAATATGTCTCCGCTTTCCTCTCTCTCTCTCTCTTCACTCAGACGATTTAATGACTCGCTCACTTCTCTCGCTTCGCGCAGCTCCAAAGACACCTCGGACACACTGTCACGTGTGTAACAATGCAGGGAGTCATACGCGTCACTAACTAGATGATGATGAGAATTGGCTAATAACATGTATTCGTAGAAAGCATTCGTGTACAACAGAAGGGGGAGTCATAACTTACAACATAGAAGCACGCATGGAACACAGGGTCGATACACAGATTTACAGATGCCAGTCAAGAGGGGTGCGGTCTCTACGGGTCAGGTTATCAAGGACAAAGCCTCCCGTCACTCGAAACCTGCACGGCGGCCTGGAGCCCCGTGCTCGCCATGTTCCTCTTATGAAGACATCACAACACCATGGCGTCTCTGTCAAGGCCAGCAACGACAAGTTTGCTCCAGCGCAAGCTTCTTCATTCCTAACCTCCGGCAGTATCTGAGGCGGCTCTGCGTCAAAAGCCTCATGCTGAGAATTATCGCAGCCTGTTTCTATTCTCGAGACCTCGTAGCCCAACGCGCGTTTACGTTGTAGGATGCTTCGGGCTACCGACTCCTCGCGTACTTCTCATTCTTTTCTTGCCACTGTGGCCATCCGTCTCTCGCCAGGAATAGCCACGTCCATCGCAATGCCCGTGTCGTCCCAACACAACGAGGTCTGGTTGCACAAAGACCGTGTCAGTGGTGTTAACTCGGAGTTGGACACCTCCAACGTAGATGCGCGGATAAGTCTTCTCCGGGTGGTCCACACAGCGGGACCACTCCCGACCGGTGTGAAAACCGCTGAGATAGGACCCATCCTCAATCCGGCAGGAGAAGTCCCTCCAAACCTCTCGACTACTCGTCCCATGGCGTGACCGCGCTGTGAAGTTTGTCCGATTAAACAGGCCATCACCGCGGACCTCGTTAGGTGTTTGTAGGTTTGGGTCCGTCGATCGAAGGAGTTTGTCTCGCCACTCCTCTTATGAAGTGGTACTGTGGAGGAAAGCGAGGGTGTCCCAAGTCTGCCCTCTTTGACGTCCGTACGGAAGAATGCTCTCCCTGTATTGTGAGGCAATCCAAGCCAGGATCGCAGTCCTGCAGTACCTGCCAGTCCAGGACTTTTTGGCGTCATCCCATTGGCCACTGCTAGCGTGAGAGATTGGTGCAGACAAGGGAAGGGAGAGGTTCTCAAGGAGATCATCCGCTGTTATTGGAGTTTCTGCGACGCCCTGGCGAGGTGGTGAAGCCAGGTATGTAGGCGCTCACTGTGGTTGGTCGGTGCGCGTCCACGCCAGGTGAAGTTCACCCCTAGGTACTCGAACCAATCCTCCAGCCCCGAACGCCGAAAGGGCTCCCAGTCGACAAGATCACGTGGGGAGGCCACTACGACCGACTGCTTGTTTCTTAGTAGCGCCCACAATTGTTCGAGTGAATGCTTTCCTCTCGTTCACTGTCATCCTCGCCGCACGAAGGGCAGATTCGCAAACGTCTCAGCTTATAACTGAGCTGCTGCAGCGTGGGACCGAGGAGAATCAATTCATCAGCGTATGCAATAGCATTACCGTTGCACTATTCGAGCATGCTCCCAGTTCTGCAGAGGCTAAACATAAAGCCTCATCTAACGCCATGACAAAAAAGGTGCCAACACAGCGGATCGCTTGGCACACTCCCGCGTTGTGGAGTTAGGCGGCGCGAGCCACGAACGACTCAGCGTCGCAATAACGCGCATCTGATCAAGTCGAACAAGGGCGTCTGGACGCCAGTTAGATACCGGCACGAAATATTGTATCTCGTGCCACGACACATCCAACTCCGTGGAACATAAGCCGGTAGTGTAGTCGACCTCTTTCCCTCGAGATTCCATCCAGTACCTTCGTCGCCTCAAAGGCACCGTCACTGTTCTAAGCGTGCACTGCTCTCTCTCATCTCTGTTTTCCTCGGTCGTGACGCACTGCTTACATAAGATATTGCCAACCTGGTGGTCTGGCTCACTCACACTTCCGTTACTTCGATTCGCTTTCTAGAAGCGTGACGGCACGTTTGAGGCAGCCAACTTATTGGATGAAATATTGCCACGGAGGCAGTCACAATCGTGACTTGACACTCGCAAGCGTAGATGTGCTTCCCAAAACACAATTTTTCCGCACGACTTCTTTCGGCGCTCCGCTGACCTTGCTCGACCTCCTGCAGTGCGGGGTTTCGGACGACATGGCGTTCCTGGCGTCTACCGCCTTGACGCCGATGTGCGGAGTCCGATAGAGTGACCCACTCTCTCCGTTTTTTGTTTGTCAAGCCATTAAGGAGGCCTTGCGGCTTGCTGATCCATCCATAGGGGCGACAGTAGGAACAAAAAAATCAGCTGCGAATACAACCCACTTGATTTTGGAGACGGGGGAGTGCTTTCGCTCTTTCGGGCCTGAGGATACCTTTCACTTCTTTGGTGTGTACTTCACTTGGTGCGGACGGTCACACACGAATCGTCGTGGGTGCCTACAGAACTGGCTCTCGCACTTTACCAAAGCACCTCTCCAACCTCAACGAGGGTGGTTCTTCTGAAGTCTTCCTGCTTCCTCACCTGCACCATTTCATTGAGGGAGTAACTGTGACTCTCCGACGCCTGGTCGGGATAGCAGTTGCAGACCCGGGCTCCTCCTCGTGGTTCCCGCCAGGGACGGGTGGCTGGGCCTCGGGATTGCTATCTTCTGGTCTCGGTCTCTTGACTTGCCTTCCCAGCTAATGCCCTGGTCACCCCTCTGGACATTTCGGGCTGACAAACCACTCCAGAGTTGAACTCTTGTCACGAATCCTGAAAACTAAATTCATACACCCAAGGCCTCTGCCCCGGTAAATTCTCATGGTCCAACAGGACAGGAGGGACGGTCTTGCCCGCTCTGCTCCCGTGCTTTCAAATCTCGCTCTGCACTTTCTAACCACCTCCGGAAGCATGCAGTGGACGATGGTGGTCATGCTTGTGAACCATGTCCTGCCAAGTTCCGCAGTGCTCGAGGTCTCACGCAACATATGAGACTGGGTCATCCTATTGAGTATAATGAGGCGAAACTGGGGCGATTAGAAGCGAAGCGTACTTATTGGAATGTCTCTGATGCACACCATTTGCGGCGTCTTCTACGCAATTTGCCCCGTGATATATCACCTGAATCTATTGCTGAGAATGTCAAGGAAGCATTTCCTGGCAAATCTGGGAAATTGCTCTTGTCGAAAGTGAGATCCTATCTCCAGCACCACCCGCAGTCTTCTGCCCAGGTTGAGGCCCAACCTCCCCTCTTGGGGGCTCTGCTGTGGTTCCTCAGCGGTCTGAAGAGTTGTCTCAGGCCGCCTCTTCCTATCTTCGCAACGCGTCGGGCCCCTTCCTCCATGTTCCAAAACTCCAAGTCACACTGGACCGTCTCGCTTCTTCGGATGTGGAGGGTGCACGCGAGGCTTTGGAGCAGCACGCTAGTGCTTATTTCGGACGAAAGTGGCTCTTTCTGGCAGTATTCGATGCTATGATGTCCATATGCGCGGTACTTGGAAGACTCGGGGGCGCGGACGAGGGCCAAGAGTCCCAACTCTTGGGACTTGCGTCTTCACTGTGTTGGACTGTGTTGCGTTGTTTGTTTTGTACTGCTATATTAAGTTGTGTACTGATGCTACCCAAAAATATATGTTCCTTGCCAAATGCCTCGTCATCCAATTAATGACGCGCATGACTCCTGCGGGGGTCATGGTTGCGGACCCGGGCGCCTCCTCGTGGCGACCGCCGGCGTCCGAGGGCTTGCCCTCCCAGCTAAGACCTGGGTCACCCCGCCGGGGAACACAGGATGGCTCCTATCCGGGCGTATACCCGGCCATTGTGCCTCAGTATCCATCGACCGGGTCTGATTGGAACGGCGGATTCTCGCGTGGTGACGCTACGAAGGTTGGACGTCTTCGGACTTCGCAGGGAACAAAGGTGCCTGTACATTCCCCCCAACCTAACAGACCTCTCCCTTCTTCGATTGCATTCTGTACTGTTGTTGTTGTTGTATTTTGTTGTGTTGCATATACAGTTGCTCTCAAAAATATATCTTAAAGGTAGCCAAATGCCTCCTCATCTAATTGGTGACTCCTGAGGCGATGGGTAAACAATTCTGCCCAGCTCTGCGATCGCGGCTGTGGTTGCCCAAATACACGTCGGCGGCCTTCCTTCATGCACATATCAAGGATGGCCGTATGGTGATTCCTTCGGCCTCCTCCACGATTCCAATTTACAAGAGGAAGAAACTAGACAGGCTCCTTAAATCAGCCAACCCAGACTCACAGCATCTGGCTCGTTCTCCACCCTTCGCTCGGTCGATTGGGTGCAATTCTCAGCCTAGACTTGGCCAATTTCCACGACTGTGCTCTGGTACATGATGCCCGCTACTAGAGGTACAGTCTCATTGCAGGTCTTCTGCAAACTCAACTTCAGCGGGCTAGGCGCGAGATCCTGCATGAGCCTCGAGTTCCCTTGATTCCTTCCTTTTGCAAACCGGACCTTGTGTCGTTGGAATGACACGGCCATTCTGATGGTTGTGGATGTTACGCCTGAACAACCGATGGCCACAACCTGGCGAGAAAAGGGGAAGAATTGCGGTAAGGAGCCGGTGCATGGCTGTATTAGGCGGCACCTGCGTGACCTTGGCTATAAAGCCTCGAGGGTGGAGAAGGCACAGATTGTATTCAGAAAGCATAGCGCAATAAAGGGAATACCGATTCAACTGGAGTGTACTGGCCAGAGCTATTTGTTATGGACTCAGAGTCTAGCGCAACTCGTCCACCACTTTCCATCAACATAAACGTGGCTCAGTGCGACGCTCTCTCTCAGATGGTTGAGTAAAGGCGATACAGATAAAGCCTATAGACATAGAGACTTGACCTCTCAATTAGAAGTCAACCCACGGTCCCACCATCTCTCCTTCACACATTTCCAACAACATAACTGACACAAACCACAAGACAATATTCACACTGCAAAGGCCATAACAGTAGAAACAGCTAAATTACTCCAGGTTCAGTGAATAAGACACAAACTGACGAAACGGTCACATCTCTCCTATCCCACTAGATCATCTAAGCATCGGATGAAGGAAACTAGAAGTCAATCGCGATGCTACAATGCAAACTAGTCCAAAATTCAATGAAAATGCTGGCGCAAGACAAGTAGACAACTCCTCATGCGTCATAACTCTCAATTTCACACAAACCGAACTAGCGAAGATTATGCGCGGGAACGCCGGACAAATAAGCACTACTTCAACTTAAGAACATCCCAAAGCATACACAATCACGTCGGTTTTCCATGCATCCTCATGACTGTGTATCCGCAAGAACATAAGCTATCTCCGTCCCAAACATTGTCACGCCTACTGTTTCACGGTACTGGTACGGCTTCGCCTGACGTACCGCCGCCACAACAAATAGCGGTGTTCGGAATAATTGCGATAATGTTTTCCAGCCTGATATAGGTGAGTGGACCTTGAATACCAACATCAGTGTCATCAACTATAGTTGCGACAAGTCCACTCACCCAACTACTCATTCTACCATTCTGCCCACCTTAACACCTCAGCTCCACTATTGTGGCAATGAGGATTTGAGACCAATAAATCATTATTGATGCATGTTAAGTAACAAGGATAGGCAGTTAAACACTCACGATCTAAGCCATTCCCACCGAAGACGGGAAACGCACGTGAAGATCCCAACCGCTCACCGAGACGCGCGCCCGCCCAATCGGCCAACGCATCCGATCCACTAAAACATTGCCAAAATATACTTCGCTTTTCCTGCCGATTCGATGTCGCCGTCTACGATGCGATTACCAATTTTTTTTGTTTTAATATTTCATGCTTACCTCGAAACGATTCCTTGCTTTTCTGCACCGCAGCCAATAAGCCTATACAAGGATGCCTCGTGTTATTTTTATTGCATTTACGCCATGTTCGCTCATTTCCTCCGCACAGACCCACTCAGCATCCAAACATGTTATTTGGCGAGCGGTATTGTTCAGGCGTCATGCACACAACATGCACCTGAAATTCTCCTCACATAATTGAAATACATCCTATCCTGCAATGTGACCACTTCCTCACCTTGCTTCCCTGCAGAAGGCAATGCTCTATTTAACATCAGGCAGCCTCCTCTGCCGGCTCTCTAACCGCAGTTCTTACACATTTTCTCTCACCTCCCCTCTCCATTCTGCCCTCTACCTTCCCAATAATTTCTTTCAGCGCCACTTTCCACAACTTCAATCGGCCACGAACGGCGAAGCCAGCTAACGCGCAATGGACCCCTTGCCTCCATTTGTCTAAGCCGACCCCATTCCCCTCTCAATCTTCACTCGCCACATAAACCAAGTCTCACGTGACACATAATCATCTCAGCATCATCGTTGAGTTTCATTGAGCGAGGTAGTAATTGGTCGAGAGCAATAAATTAGTAAACTCGAGCTTTTTAATTTGATCAGATCATCGGCGCCAATGAAGATAGCAGCTTAGCACCCACTGTTCCATTAAGCAAGGCAGATATACAGTTTGGCGAACGTTTCGGGGAAGGGACACCGATATGGTGAGAAAGCAAGAGAATATTTTGACGAAGTCCTAGTGAATCGCCATCACCCTAGTTGGCGCCCGCCTCTCGATGCAGCAGTGTCTCCTGTCACTCTTCACCTTGTTCACGAGCCCACTCTGCACTTACTGATACGTCCCATCGACCATCGAGCACGCAGGAGGTGTCACAGCAACCCTAACATCCACGACAACAACAGTCTCTACAACAGGAGACCATGTTCATCTGGCTGGAGGCCCCTCAACATGAGGCCACACAAAAATGCCCGAAGAACAAGTTGTGGACCACCACTGCCTACCACGTCCCCAATAACCAGCCCCCCATTTCGATAGCGCTTCCGTCCAACGCACATCTCGCACCTCCAGTGTCAGCCTGCACACCACTGCAACGGTTGCCTTATTTATTCTCCACCTAGTAGCTTAACGCTCATATGACCGAGGGAATCGCAATAGTCACCGGCCGCAGAAGCAGTGAGAATTTAACACCACAAAAAAGCATTCCTGACGCATGTTTAGAAACAAGCATTATTGTTTAAATGCTCACAATTTAACCCATTCCCTGCAGAGCCTCTGAACACACGCGCAGCCACAAACGCTCATGGAAATCCGCGCCCATTCATTCCACAAGCACTTCGGATGGACTGAGACATTGTCAAAATATATACTGCTTTTCAGACCGACTCGAAGTTTCCGTCTGCGGAGCAATCCCCAAACTGATCCGCTCTTTTGTCGCACGTACACTCAATACTAATCCCTTGACTCTCTGCACTGCCGCCAATAAGCTTATCGAAATAATTCTCAGGGCATTACTTATTGCACCTACGCCATTCTGCCTCGCTCAGTGTTGCCCTACAAATTTGGCCATTTACTCGTCGCCTAAGGCGACTCTCCTCTGTCAAAGCCATGCTCACGCAGCTACTCAGCGCTGTGCAAAGCCGAATTGCAACGAGTAGCCAGGCGACTGGTGAATGTGGGTTCTTTCCCAAGGAGCGTAGGACGCCGATTCCCTACTTGTTTGACCTTCCCTCAAGCTGCAACATTGTGACTCACAATGCTCTGGTTGACATCAGGCAGCCTTCTCTGCCGCCTCCTCTGTCAGAGTTTCTCACTTCTCTGGCCTCCCTCTCCTCTCTCCTCTCTCCCCTCTCGCCTCTCGCCTCTCGCCTCTCGCCTCATAATAGTGTCTTCCAGAGCCATTTTCGTCCCACTCTCCCCAGCCTTACTCGTCAACAAGCCCCAAACCCGCTTTCCCGCATTGGACCAATTGGCTCCTACGCCGTGCTTATTTCCTACCCCGTCGTCTCGCACTTGTCAAAATCAGACCAGGCGCCCAAATGGCATGTGTGGCAGACAGAAGGCGAAGGAAGGAACAAATGCTTGCAATTAGGCTTAGGCTATGTACATTACATTTACCACATTTCCTTAAACAAAGAACTCTCGGGGGAGGCAGGCAGGAGGGCAGGGAGGGAGGAGGAAGTGGATTGGTGTTGAGTACTCTAATGAGACTTGGTCTTTTAGCGCAAGACATCTTCTTTCTTCCCCCACTTCCTCTGTCTCCGTCTCCACTTTCCTCTGCGTCGCTCGACGCTCTCTCGCACGTCTTTGCGTGGCAAGCCACAGCAAAATAAGTGCAGGAGGCGCGAGGTCATGCGCTTCTACAATGCAGGCAATACGAAGTGAGGCGTCGCGAGGAGTCGTGAGGAGGGGAGAGAAGGCGAGGGAGGAGCAAGGGAGGAGAGGAGAGCAGAGAAGAGAAGAGTAAAGAAGTGGAGGGGAGGGGAGGGGAGGGGAGGGAGGGGAGAGGAGAAAAAAGTACAATTTGATGGTGACTCACTTTGCGGATGAAGAAGGGGGTCGCCACCTCGTCCGAGAGTGAGGGGATTCCCCGGCTCGTGGAGTCCTCTTCATCCAGTCCCAATGTGGCGATTAGGGAGAGCGAACGCCTCTCCCACCTGCCTGACTCCTCCTTCTCCATCTTCTCGCTGCCACCACAACCCACCGCTCCACCGTCCCTCTCCTTACTCCGTGCCGAGGGCCTCGACCCACACACGCAGCCTGAGCCACCTGAAACACAAAGTGAATTAACCGAGATGATCATGGTGATGGTATTGCTGACGACGACAGTGACAGCGAGAGTGACAGTGACGGTGATTGTGATTGTGATGATGTGAAGAGTGGAATGAAGAGTGTCACCTCGAGTGCAGCGCAGTTTCTCACCTCCCAGTAGGTGCTCCGTCACAGTGAGCATGGTCCACAGCAAGCAGAAGACGTTGAGGTTGAAAGGCAGGACGTGGGGCAGCAAGAAGACGTTGAAGGCGAAGAGGCAGAGGAGGGCGATCGCCGTCTTCTCAGCGCTACTCATCCGCATCTCGGCAGCCATAACGCGCCAATGACGCAGCCACCAGACCCATGCATCGATTGCGGATGTTTTCAAATCTTTGCCACGTGGAGTGGAGGAGTGGAGTGGAGTGGAGTGGAGTGGAGATTGGGTGGACATGTGGCACGCACGAACCGCACCGTGGGTGGCCTCACATGCCACCTCGAGTCGAGTCAAGCTGATGGACCCCTCTTCATTCTCTGTCCCGACACGTAACTCCCGCAAGTCGTCTTAACCTTTTTTTGAAAGCTTTTGACAGCTTGGATCACACCTGTTGCTGCATGTGAAGAAAACCGATTCATTTTGCCTTCAAACACACCCGAGTGCGTTTTCCCTCCTCCGACATCGTTGCAGTTTCCGCCTCTTCACGCATCATCGGACAATATAGAAGGCTGAAGTGCGGTGGTACGAGCTCTGGCGGCAGAGACGGTGGAGGAGAGAATTCCAAGCCGAACTGCGTAATATCTGCTGTGTTATTTATGCGCTATGAGGCGCCGTGATGTCTTATTGAGGGACTCTCCTTTTTTCACTGGACCAAATGGACAGTCTTAGGGTGATCTCTATCGTAATTCATTCGAGTGGCTCAAAATACACCATAACAGCATCGGATAGAAGCACGAGTTGCTGTCCAATTGGGCCACGAACCACAAACCTCCGGCGAATGTGGCGAGAACAACTGTGCTACGGGGCCCGCTGTCAGGAGGCAGAATTGTGAACGAAAAATAGTCTGAAGTTGCTGTGATGGCCTGCTACTTCGCTTGACTACCTCTTCATCCCCCACATTGTCCTCCGCCTTCTCGTCCCCTTCCTCTCCTCCTCCTTCACCGCCTCTAGCACTCTGGTGCCGAGGGATCGCAAAACCGTCAGTGCACACGAGACACCACGCTGCCACTTGGGTCTACTGGGTCCACGACAAGGCTGCCTCCAGACTAATGCTCCCTAGCGAGATGAGGCCATGTGGGCAGAGAGTCGAAATCTAATGCCGGTTTAGACTAAAACCTGTGTGACAAACGTTTGCCACACCGCGTCTATGGCTCAGTACAACTGGCACACGCTGTATGCGTACGTGGAGAGGGGTCTTCCACTGGGACACCCATTCCGGGACGGAATGATCTCATTTTTCCGTAATCCGCTAGTGCTGCAGTGCAAAGAACTTCGGGAATTCGTGAAGTCACTGAAGAAGTACTTCACACATTATAGTTTGTCGCTTCCAACAAGTTCCCATTTAACGTGCCCCAAACCTACTCAGACGCATCCGACCGAGCCGCGTGCTGCCAGGCCTTCGTGAGATACCAAAATGCCACAAAGTTTGTGCTATTCACCATGCTGCTGAGAGCCGCGATCTACTTACGAAGCCGAAAACACCCACTCACCTCCTTTACCAGAAAGGTGAAAGTAACGTGAAAGGGAGGAGAGGAATATTAAGCACTTTCTCACTTCACTTCTGCACGTTCTCAACGAGTGCGGCGTCTTCTTTCCACCAATCGCTTAACTTCAACGGGTCAGCAGACATTCGCCTAAACTCCAATTGACGACCCCATCCACAATGCCAATTTGGCAAAAACAGCACCAAGTCTACTCTCCTAATCTGCCTCCCTCTCCTTATTTCTCCATCTTCCTCAAGGCGACCTGAAGTCCTGGGCCGCCCTGAGGACCGTACACAGTTCATGGAGGGAAATGCTCCTTCTTGAAGGTGGTGAGCGATGAGATTGCACTTGACAAGACAAGGCCTAGGCAGGCCCTTCAACAACCTCCTTCAATTCACCTCAACTAATGACGGGGGTCGCAATCCATGTAAGCACACCCTTCTGATGTTCCTCAAACACCGATTCACCATGCTGCTGAAAGCCACGATCTACCCACGAAGCCGAAAGCACTCCCTTTCCTCGGTTACCGGGAATGTGTAAGTGGCGCGGAAGAGGGGAGAGCGAGAGATGACTCGCAGAGTTCAGTGCCGACGATATGAACTAAAACCACCCACCAACTTGACTCATTGCGTGCTTTAGCACCCAACAACCACGAACAATTCAAAAGTGTATCAAAAGTTCTATAATGCTACGCAAATTGTCAAGAATCGAGGCGAGACACTGTGTCAAAGCCCTTTATAATTATGGGCATTTGTTTCTTCCACAGTATTCATTATGTCAGCTCTACCACTTTTAGCAGTTCCTTCGTGCCCAATAAGGCAACTGGAGGCGAAGAGATAATGACACAGGAGTGTGTAACTGCCATAGCAATAACTGAAGAAGGAAGAATTCGCCAGAGCCATATTGCGATGGGTGCTACAATTCTCCTTATTTGCGGAAATTCATTGCTCTTTGCTGCTGAGCGTGCAGTGCCATTAGCCTTTGGCATGACATGACCTGACCTGAGAAACGCGAACTCAAGTTCTCAGGGCCTGGCGAAGATCGGGAGAAAGGGGACCGGCGAAAGAGGAGTGCTGTGAAGAAACTGCCCCCGGAGCAATGCCTGTTTCACAGAAATCACGATATGCGGCAGTAAATGTAGTCAAGGAAGCCAGTCTTTCATGCCATCTTGATTGCATAATACTCCGCTGCTCAGAGGCAGATGTCACCGCAGTCAAGTTGCCTATTGACCGCCTTTCGTCACTGTCATGTGTTGAGTAAAATGGGGGCAGATCTCTTCGGTGTGGCCGACCCTTATTGAGGTTACATTGGCGGTGATGGAGACGTTGGCGTTGAGGCTGATGTTAAGACAATGGCTGTCTTGTAGTGGCCTAAGTAGACTGAAGTGGCAGCGGCGTAGTCAACGATGGTGGAGTCGGTCGCACTACACTCTCGTCCAAACTGCAAATACATGCGGCTGGAAGAGTGAAATTCGCTGCCAAGAATGCTTCACAAGGCAAAATGTTCGAGTCGTCTTCGAGGCCGTGTGAATCCATAGGCGTGATCCAGCCACAAAACCATCGGCGGAAGAAAAGAGGGAAAGACAAAGAGGAGACATTTGGACAGTTTGGAGGCAGGAAGTGGAACAGGTGGTTCCCTGCGCCTGACAGACATCGGGAGGTGGCGTGACGAGCTGAGATGTTGAAAGGAGAGAGCGATGTCGTGTGACGGCAACTTCGAGGCAACCAACTTATTGGATAGAATATTGCGAGAAAGGTGGCTATAATCGTGACTTGACACTCGCAAACGTAGATGTGGCTAGAGTCCTTGACAGCGTGGCACGAGAGAGAGCAGCACGAAGAAGAGAGATTTTGTAACAAAACTGCTCAGTCATGGGTATAAGCCAGAGCATCAACCGTTTCACCCTGCTGGTTCACCACTTTGGTTAGGTAAGCGAGCCTCGAGGCCTCCTCAACGGCCCTGACAAACAACAACGGGGAGAGTGGGTCCCCCTGTCGCATTCCCTGCATCGGTATCAAGGAGGTAGACGCCCAGAACGCCACGCTGTCCGAATACCCACATTGCATGAGGTCGGGCAAGAGCATTGGAGCGCCGAAAGAAGAAGTCGCTCTGAAAATGGTGTTTCGGATAACACTATCAAAGGCCCTCTATACATCCAACTCCGCGAGACATAAGCCGCTGTGCAGTCGACCTCTTTCCTTCAAGATTCCATTCAGTAGGTTCGTCGCCTCAAAGATGGCGTCACATTTGTGGAGCGCAAACTGCAGAGATCGCAAGGTCAGAACGCAGGGTTTGCCTTCGAACTCCGAAAAGTTACTGATCCGAAAAACTGCTACAGGACGCAGTCTCAGACCCACACTCTATCTAAAAGCTCCACCCAACCCATTGGAGCCTTCTGTGCCCTATCCAGTGACGTCCACCTACCACCCGCCCCCGTTCGCCTTGTCCGCAGAGTAGGGCCAAGGCGCGAGCAGTCATGACGACTCAGAAAACAACAGACATCCAACAACGAAGAAAGGGGACACCTTGTTCAACCGGACAGCAAGGGACAGGGCTATTTGTCAGGCACCCAGAGTCTACCGCTATTCGTCCACGCCTTTCCAACCACATAAACGCGGCTCAGTGCGACTCCTCCCACTCAGATGGTAGAACAAAGGGGACACTAATAAAACCAGACGACACAGGGACTTGACCTCTCTATTAGAAGCCAACCCACGGTCCCACCATCTCTCATTCGCACATTTGCAATCACACAACTGACACAAACCACAAGGCCACACTCACACCCCAAAAGCCGTATCAATTGGAGCCACTTAAATTGCTCCATGTTCCGTGAATTAGACACAATCTGAGGAAACTGTCACTTTTCTCCTATCCATGTAAGTCATCTACACACCGAATGAAGGAAACTAGAAGTCATTCGTAATGCTACAGTGCAAAGCGGTCCAAACTTCAGTGAAAATGCTGGTGCGAGACAAGTCCGAGCGTAAAAATCCCAATTTCTCACAATCTGAACTAGTGAGGATTATGCGCGACAACGCCGAACAAAGAAGCATTACCTTAAATTAAGAACAGCATGACGTACACATGAACACCTCGATTTTCCATACATCCGCCTAATGCTGTACTCACAAGAAAAGTGGTCGTCTTCGTACCAAACAGCCACTGCATACTGTTCCACGCTGCTGGTACGGCTTCGCCTGAGGTACCGCCGCCACAGCAAATAGCGGCATTAGGAGAAATTGCGATAATTTCTACCAGTCTGACATAGGTGAGTGGGCCTAGAATGCCAGCATCAGTCTTATCTACAAGAGTGTAGTCCCAAATAGTAGGCCCAAATTCATTCGCCTAAATACACACACTGCGACGCGACGCGACGCTTGCGGGAGCAGTGGGGACCTAACACCAAACATGCTTTCTCGACGCACGTTCATTAACAAGGATAGGCAATTAAACAATCACAAACTAACCCATTCCCTCCGAAGACAGAGAAGGTACGTGCAGAACCCAAACGCTCGCCCCTTCAATCCATAAGCACTCCCGATCCACAATAAAAATTGCCAGAACATATTCCGCTTTTCTTACCGATTCGATGTCTCCGTCTGCGAGTCTATTAGCAAAGTGTTTCGCTCTATTGTCTCACATGCACTTGGTAGCACTTACTTGACTTTCTGCACCGTCGCCAATAAACTTATCGAAGCGATTCTCATGTCATTGCATATTGCATATACGCCATGTTCGCACATCTCCTCACCCTTCAGCATTCGAACATGTAATCTGGTGAATGATAATTATGAGACGCCTCGTACACACCACCTACCTGAAGTACTTCCAAAATAATTGAAGCACATCAACGGTGGTGTGTGAGCAGAAATTGGCTTTAAAGGTGCCGATGACACGGCGACTGGGAGTGCGGATGGTGGTGCCGGTGCGGGTGAGTCCGAAGTCGTGAGTAATGTGGAAAGCGATGTAAATAATGGCCGAGATGGCGAGTTCACCACGGACTAGCGTTGTCGACTTGGCATCAGATGGCACCGATGGTGTCTTCATGCCGGCTGGGTAGGATATTCTCAACTTAAGATAAGTAGGAAACCCCTGAAGGCTTGTGTAATGAACAATCGCATGCAGCTCGCTTGCCGGCCACCTCTGAGACGAATCGCCTCATAGTCTATCCATCAGTCGAATCTCGTGGTGAGCAGCCACCACTTGGGCCTTATGTCCACTAGAAGTGCACACACACACACACACACACAGTTTCGGCAACACTTTCCCTCGGCGTTAGAGATCTCGAGACGACTGCCGTCTTCATTTGGCGACTGGAGGATTGGGCTAGTGTTTAGGCTGACGGCAAGACCACGCGGATTGTCACATTATTCTCCTCGGCGTTCAGCGGTGACGTTTGAGCAGGAAAGCTGAAATTAGGTAACCCAAGAATGTACAAATTGCACGCTTCAATCTGTTATGCGTTGATTGTGAATGTGAGAGTGAGTACCTTCCTCGTCTCGCCACACGTCTGCCTCGGCCTGTTCTTCTCGTTGCATTTGCAGGAAGGTGAAGAAGTCGGGCGATGGCCTGAAGTAGCAGCCAAATGGTGGTAAAGGTGATGTTCCTCCTGCGCAGGCAGTCGAAATGCCCCACTTGTCTTCTACTAGCGACCACTCAGATAAACGAGGAGCCCACTGTGAAGGGGTTATAAGAAAGGAAGATGTCTTTTGCCTGTAATTGATGCTGCCTACTTGAGGGAAAGCGCCGCTCCGATCATCACTTATTTCTCCTCACCAAGTTCCCTCTTTAATCCCACCGACGCGCACTGAAGTGCATCAGGCCGAACTGCGTGTGGTCATGACTTTTGTTTGGTGAAACTACAACAGGAGCTATCGTCTTCTTTTTCTTCTTCTGCTTCTTCCGTCCCCAATGTTCACTGCGTCAGTTACTGGGGCTAAGGCACCGAGCACTAGTGAGGTGACAACTCGACTGCGGAGTGAGGGCGAGGCAGCGTTGAGGGTGGCTGTGAGGCTTAATGGAGAGAAGAAGAAATCGTCAACGTTGTAAGCCTTCTCGGCTTCACGTCAGTGCCCCGTTACTGCGACCGATTGCAATTATCACCACCACAGATGCACAGAAGGGAGAGGAGAAGCGGAAACTAGTGATTAAGATAGGCGCAGTCCCGTCTTAGTCTCGTGGGAAAGGAAAAAGCTGACGATGCGAAAGGGAAATGCCACTCTCGACTTGATGTCATGGTATTAAAATGGGTGAGAGACAAGAAACAAGATTGTCCATTTGGTCCAGTGAAAAAAGGAGAGTCCCTCAATAAGACATCACGGCGCCTCATAACGCATAAATAACACAGCAGATATTACGGAATTCGGCTTGGAATTCTCTCCTCCACGTCTCTGCCGCCAAAGCTCGTACCACCGCACTTCAGCCTTCTATATTGTCCGATGATGCGTGAAGAGGCGGAAACTGCAACGATGTCGGAGGAGGGAAAACGCACTCGGGTGTGTTTGAAGGCAAAATGAATCGGTTTCCTTCACATGCAGCAACAGGTGTGATCCAAGCTGTCAAAAGCTTTCCAAAAAAGGTTAAGACGACTTGCGGGAGTTACGTGTTGGGACAGAGAATGAAGAGGGGTCCATCAGCTTGACTCGACTCGAGGTGGCATGTGAGGCCACCCACGGTGCGGTTCGTGCGTGCCACATGTCCACCCAATCTCCACTCCACTCCACTCCACTCCACTCCACTCCTCCACTCCACGTGGCAAAGATTTGAAAACATCCGCAATCGATGCATGGGTCTGGTGGCTGCGTCATTGGCGCGTTATGGCTGCCGAGATGCGGATGAGTAGCGCTGAGAAGACGGCGATCGCCCTCCTCTGCCTCTTCGCCTTCAACGTCTTCTTGCTGCCCCACGTCCTGCCTTTCAACCTCAACCTCAACGTCTTCTGCTTGCTGTGGACCATGCTCACTGTGACGGAGCACCTACTGGGAGGTGAGAAACTGCGCTGCACTCGAGGTGACACTCTTCATTCCACTCTTCACATCATCACAATCACAATCACCGTCACTGTCACTCTCGCTGTCACTGTCGTCGTCAGCAATACCATCACCATGATCATCTCGGTTAATTCACTTTGTGTTTCAGGTGGCTCAGGCTGCGTGTGTGGGTCGAGGCCCTCGGCACGGAGTAAGGAGAGGGACGGTGGAGCGGTGGGTTGTGGTGGCAGCGAGAAGATGGAGAAGGAGGAGTCAGGCAGGTGGGAGAGGCGTTCGCTCTCCCTAATCGCCACATTGGGACTGGATGAAGAGGACTCCACGAGCCGGGGAATCCCCTCACTCTCGGACGAGGTGGCGACCCCCTTCTTCATCCGCAAAGTGAGTCACCATCAAATTGTACTTTTTTCTCCTCTCCCCTCCCCTCCCCTCCCCTCCACTTTTTTACTCTTCTCTTCTCTGCTCTCCTCTCCTCCCTTGCTCCTCCCTCGCCTTCTCTCCCCTCCTCACGACTCCTCGCGACGCCTCACTTCGTATTGCCTGCATTGTAGAAGCGCATGACCTCGCGCCTCCTGCACTTATTTTGCTGTGGCTTGCCACGCAAAGACGTGCGAGAGAGCGTCGAGCGACGCAGAGGAAAGTGGAGACGGAGACAGAGGAAGTGGGGGAAGAAAGAAGATGTCTTGCGCTAAAAGACCAAGTCTCATTAGAGTACTCAACACCAATCCACTTCCTCCTCCCTCCCTGCCCTCCTGCCTGCCTCCCCCGAGAGTTCTTTGTTTAAGGAAATGTGGTAAATGTAATGTACATAGCCTAAGCCTAATTGCAAGCATTTGTTCCTTCCTTCGCCTTCTGTCTGCCACACATGCCATTTGGGCGCCTGGTCTGATTTTGACAAGTGCGAGACGACGGGGTAGGAAATAAGCACGGCGTAGGAGCCAATTGGTCCAATGCGGGAAAGCGGGTTTGGGGCTTGTTGACGAGTAAGGCTGGGGAGAGTGGGACGAAAATGGCTCTGGAAGACACTATTATGAGGCGAGAGGCGAGAGGCGAGAGGGGAGAGAGGAGAGGGAGGCCAGAGAAGTGAGAAACTCTGACAGAGGAGGCGGCAGAAAAGCCCGCCTGATGTCAATCAGATCATTGTCTGCCGCAATGTACTAGCTTGACGAAGTGGTCGGAGGAGAACGGAAATGCTGTCCTGCACTCATGCAGGAAGAGATTCAAGGCGGTGGAGTGCACGTGGTGTCTTATGATTACCCGTCGCGAGTTTACTTACCTTCATAAAGGATTCCATAAGGGAGGCCGAAAATTTCGACTACCCGCCGATTGATCCTATTGTGGTGAAAGTGCCCGTAGCACTAAAGGCCGCAGCCCAAAACCAGGAGGCTGAGGAGACAGTGAAGCCGGCCTCTTGGAGACAGCCAGAAACACCACCCCACGCTACAATACCAGCAAAGATTGCATTGCCGCCCACAAAAAACATGGATTCACCAGATACCCAAGTAGACCAGAAGAAGAGTGTTCCCGCGTCATCTCCTCAGCCCATATATCTCCCGCCACACTGTAGTAAAAGAGGAGATTCGGGAGATCCGAGCCTCTCCTCACTACCGTCGTGACAGATAAAAGATCAGCATAAAGTGTACATTTCTCCACAGTACTCGGAAGGACCGAGCACTTCATGCTCTTCCAAGGCTATCATCTTGGCTTAGGAAGTCGCTTCATGGATCTCTGGCACCGACTACGAGAGTAGCTGGTAATGCACCTCACACAGTCTAAAAAGATGGCATTTGCACTTTTTGCCCCTCCTTCCCCCCCCCGCGCCCACTTTAAACGCACTTGAGTCTCTCTTTTGAGTGTCTATATCAAATCAGGAACAATAATGCATACAAGCAATGTCCTGGATTGGACGTTGATCATAGCGATTGCATGACGAAACAGTACCAACACGTGGAGGAGAAGGTGCTCAAGTTTAGAGATAAACTGTTGCATTTCTTGGCCGACACCTACTGGGCGCTCGGAAACATCTCTGTAAAAGGCAAGAAATGCTGTTCACGGCTTATGCACTCAACATGGGAATCAGAACTGCAGCTACGAAATTGAGGAGAAAACACAATCACCTCAACCAACTGGTCTTCTTAATCACTTCCAAGATTGCCAGTTGAAAGTCATCTTCATCAACTTATACGCAACTGGCGGAACGAGGTCACCTTACAGGTAGTTGCTGTCCTCAAAATGCTCGCTTCATCCATATACCTCTCCCACGGCAAATAAGACGTCAGTCTCATTTCCATCTCCTGTCCTCCAGTATTGACAAGTCATTATTCCCATGATGGGTTACCAAAATGCCAGTATGGACAGGGAAACCACTCGATTCATTGGGGAAATTGCTGCAGACCACGAGCCGAAGTCGAATTTAAGGAATGCGTGCGTGACAACAGTCACAGTTGCGCATCATCAAAATAAAAGCAAGGTATGTCACAAATGACGTCTCATCGGCATATACTTCGGCATCAACAATGTCACACATTGTTCGATAAGAATTCTCCCTCCTGCCTGAGAGTGGGATTCACCGAGGTCAGCTCAGTTGTTTCCACCCAAAATGCCGCTTCGCCAAAACGCCAAACATCTAGCACAGTAAAGGGGAAAGCGAGAAGAGTCGAGTGAAACCTTTCATTGATACCCCAAGGCACCCGGATGATCGATGGCGCAGGGTGATCTTTGCTTTGCAACCCTCCCTTTGCCGCTTTTGTATTTCGAATGTAAATCGAAACATTCAGATAGGAGAAGTTCTGTTCTGCGGAGAAGAAGACATGCTTCTTCAGACTGACAAAGACATGACTCAAGTCGCTGAACAGGAGGGCTGCGTTGGCGACCTTCGACTTTCAACCGCAGACGGACACAGTCATGCCTGTCAACTCATCCCGCTGCGGTGATTGCGAAATTACTCGTCGGTCACCGTGACGACGCAAGTAAACTAGTCACCTTTTGCACCGACGACTTATTTTCAGTGTGATACTGTGATACTGTGCTCACACACAAGTCACCAGTCAAAATACTGGCAAATTCATTTTGCGATGATGTCGCCATTGAAGCTGGCTTGAGCCTCTGGGTGATTAACTTCAACGATTGCCCACAAATATCGTATTATTCGCCTATTTTCCCAATCTTATTCTGCGATTGCTTTAATTTTCTCATTTCCTCACCGCTCAGGGATTCAGTGTGACTGTCGCGTCGTGTGTAACTGGGTAAGTAAAATTAGTTGTCGATATCAGGGAAAAAGACTTAAAGTTTGGGCAATCAAATTACTCAGTGCAAAGATCCAACGCTGCGACTTGTGTCAAATCGACACGACCACAAAATGCCACGACACAAGGGGTTTCCCCCTCCCCCTCTTCTCGACACTCTTCGCCACCATCAAACTACACTCTCCTCGGCATTCTGCCGCCTGACCGTGCGGCGAGCTGAGTGCAGACGCAAATCGTAAACGCAGCCCTCCACTCTTACAGAGTGAGCAGAAACGCTGACAGTGGCCCAATAGACAACATAATGTTCTGTCGACCAAAATCAGGGCGACAAGAAGACAAGCAGCGTATCAGTTGTCATCATGTTGTTTGAACGCTCAGCCTAAGCCGACTGGGATCAAAATTATGTTTTCCGATTTGTAATCATACCATTGGCTCTGTCATCTCCCGCCTCAAATGCACACTCCTGATAAACGCGGAAAATGCAATAAGTTGCCGGTGACATACAAAACACACCGGCAGATCTCCGAAATACTGATGCTGCTTTCGACATGGCAAGCACATCGTGGCTCTCAGCAACTAGGTGAATCGGCGTTTAAGGAATACCGCGAATGTTCCGACTTGCATACAGGGCATTGTGACACCCCGTCACCATTCAAGTGTAGAGGCTCAAATTGTCATCACGGGTGTTTGTTCCCGTTTCAACTGCCATGAAGTGAATGCGGTTGTTGAAGAGCCTGCCTAAGTCTTGTCAAAAGTAATCGCCTCCTTCACCACCTTCAAGAGGGACTGCGTACATTCCTCAGTGCGGCCAGGGCCGTCAGGTCTCCTTCAGGAAGGTGGCCCAGTAAGGAGAGGGAGGCATATTGGGTCAGTGGACTTGGTGATGCGGTCACCCAAGTGCACACTGTTCATATCCACTTCGAGCTTGTGGTCGGTAACGTTTCGAGAAGTGCTACTCACTAATTGCGGGTTAGTCGCCGATGTTTTCTCTTAAAGTGGCGATCGTTCGCCCTCTCTCAGTTTCCTTACTTTCCCCTTCGCAATCTCGACTGAGACGCACAAGGAGGAACAAGCTGCGGTGCCTGCATCAAGCGACGTCAGGTTTTGTGCCTGAAGTTAATGCCCGGAAGCGAATTGCAGAGCATTTTGAATGCAATTGCAGCTTCCCTTGACAAGATGACTTTTGGGCTTCTTTAACAGTAAATGGGTGCGTGTTCGGGTGGAAAGAAAGCGGCCTTAAATATGCGCTCTCTTTGGGTGCATGAGGTGGTGTTTTACTTTCCGTCTCCTTGTGGATGGGGTCATCAACTTGAGTTACGGCGAGGGTCTACTGACACATTGATGTTCGCCCCTGCGCTTAGAGAAGACGGCGCACTGGGGCCCCTGTTACACAGCGGCTGCTGCTTCGGCGCAGTGAATCTACTTACAGTCGGCACAATTAAGTATTTAATAATCATCTTTGTAGTGAAACATGATTTGGCGAGTACAAACCAGTGGCGCGGTTGCAGAGACGAGGAGACAGCTACGTCTCGTTTCAAGGTCTCACCGAAGGCAGTCCTAAGAGGTCATTTAGTCCTAATGATGTTGTCTGAACTTGTCAAATTCAACTCCAACGCCGAAGCGTTATTTTTTGGCGGTGATGCCACGTCTGCAACGAAGACTTGTGGCGCAGCATCAGCAGGTCGTCGGCAATGGTGGCAGCCTCCTCAGGTAAGAATATCATTGTCGGCGAGAAATTGCCGCACCTGGTGTAAGTGACGTGGCCGCGAAAAGTGAGACAGTGGGAATCTATGGTGACAAGTTTGCTTCACGTGTAGGGTGGTGGAATTTTGAAGTGTGTTTACTTTTCACTCATGGGTGGAAATGTTCTCCGGACTTCGTCTCAATCCGCCGGACAGGGAAAGTGATCTAATGTATGTTCTCAGTGCAGAACACTTCTTTATTTACGAAGTACTGCAGTGTATCTTAACAGCTTTGCCGACCTGCATCAAATTTATTGTTAAAAATATAAAAAATCCGTTTCACTTTGCTCTCACAAACTTATGGAATTACGTCTTTCCTCCTTGCACATTGTTGCACTTTCTGCATCTTATTGCATCCTCGGAAGACATTTCATTTGGGCGAGTGCGCGGAAGGCTCTACTCGGGGTCGAGGATCCCTACACGTGCCACTAGTAACTTTCTGCTCCCTCCTCTCCCACGTCCACTGACACGAAGTGGTTTGAGCATTATTTCGGACAGTGTCCCACTGAGTTGATAATTATGCACCTAAACAAGATGGCGTCTTGAATGCCACGAGCTGCATGCGGTCGCGAGTCTGGGAGACCTCAAAATTCCTTGACGTTTCGTGCTATTGCTCGAAGTACCAACTCACCATGTTACTCAGAGCCTCGACCCAATTACGAGGCCGGAAGCACCATCGAGGCTTCGGGGATTTACTAGTTCGTTTTCTATGGTAGAGGCATCTCAGCTATTTTCCTTGTCCACCAGGCGAAAGTAGAGGTGGACGACGAGAGATACGCAGAAGAAGTTGAGGGAAGTAGCAGGTCATCAATCGCATTTCTGTCTCCCAATGACGGCCACCTAGCACAGGTTGTTACGTCACAATCTGCAGAAGTATCCGGTTGTGACCGACATAACAATTGAATGAAATGTGTCGTGCCTAGACCCATTGGAGTGCCTTGCTTGCTATTAAGTTGGCATGGATATGTGAAGACACACCGATTAAATGACTTGGCGTGGGGAGTGGAGGAGGGGAGTGGAGGAGGAGAGAGAAGCGGAGAGGAGGGTAAATGAGTGGAGTGGTGTGGAGTTGAGCGGATGAATGAGGTGTGCATAGACTTCTGTGGTCTATTCGTGTAACAACATGAGTGCATTTGTGTCACAGGTTGCAGCGTCGGCCAAGGGCTCGGGCTACTTCGTCACCAAACAATCCCTGCAGGATTACCGACCGCGCCTGGCCCGCGATCCGACACACTTATTGACTCCAACTCTGTGAACACCTTGGCACACTTCTATGACGCCTCCGTTCTCTTCTTCCACTTCTTTGTGCTGAAGCACTCATCGAGGTTGTTCGGGTGATGTCCCACTCTCATTCTGATGCGAAGGCATAACCGATGGCAACTCTGCCCAATTAACGCCATGCAAACCAAAATACTTTCTGGGTGTGTTTCACGACTAAATGGCAAGGGCAACATCTCCCTCACAGTCGTGCCAACTTGGGTGCACTCGAGCGTGCAAATATCAGTGGATATTTGCAGTGATCAGGGTAACCCTTCCCCCTTCATTTCTTCCTTCCTACTTCCAACTCACGCTTCTCGCCTTACCAAAACTCATGGGGACAAGCATTCCCACTTACGAATCGTTGGGAGTCATCTCCCATATCCATCTTCACCTCCAATTGACATTCCACATGCGACCTTTGCTTGTAATCCAACGCAGCCTCTCATTTTACTTATCAGGCTCTCTTTCCTCTTATTCACTCATTCTACTCACTGTTGCTTGGTAGCATCAAATTGAAGGCGTGAGGTGTGATGCGAATTAAATTGTACTGTGTGCTTAATTGAGTGGGTTTCACTGAGACGAAAGGAAGTCGGTTTAGAAAGCAGACTGACCCGCAATTCACGCCTTAGTCCTCAGCGTTGACCTCCTCTCTTTTCCCCTGTGCCTGTTCCTTTAGCCTGCCCCCCCTCCCACCTCCCACCTCCCACCTCCCAAAGTGGCCGCGTGAAACACTATTCTCTCAAACCTGTCTCTGTCCCATGTCCACTATACCCCTTGTGATGGATTAAGGCGACTCAGGGAGACGCAGAATGAAGAGATCCTGCATCAGATTGGGCAAGTCGAGTGTGTTGTCACGAGCATGAGTAAGGAATCATGAGCCGCAACGATAGTGGCGTTGAAGGGAGGCTACTTCTCATGTACAATTCTATTCCCATCCTCCCTACGCCTATCTGACACCACGTGTATGTGCAAGCTGCCTCATGCGCAGTGTACGGAATGGGAATGATTTGATATACACAAGAGTCACTTGTAATGGTGGGGCAGGGGGAGAAGGAAGGAGAGACACCTACCAGCTGACATGGTAGTTAGTTGATGTGATCACGCGATTCCATGTGCTTGCGTAAACTGAGAGTGAATAAAAATATTAAATTCTGGTGGAACACAGGTGAAGAAGGGATAGCAGGGTATGCATTAGCGCGAGGAAGTAATTCAATTGCCGCATTCTTCGAATGGGGAATGGTCCATGGCTGTGCATGGACCTGCTGCAAAAACATCTACCCACACATTCAGTGCGGTGCTCAAGGCTTGACTGCCGCTACAATAAGCAAAGGACACACTAAACGGTGTTCTTCCTTCCTTGTGGAGTAATAACTGGGCGCACAAGTCGACTAGTGCACACTTCGTCACTCCAGTCGGTGGCATGGCTCGGATGTGTCGTTCGTGTTGACGAGATTTGTGAGGAATAACTGGTGTCATTGTGGTGGCATCGTCTTACTTCAACAAACTTCGCTTCCCTTTTCCACTTGAACACGGGACTTTGGATTAGCTGGTGCACTCAGGGCAAGGCGAGTGAGCTGTGCCAGCAGGGCCATTTCGTGGCCATATTGCAATTTGTGCGATGAACGGAAGGAATAAGCCACTAGACGCTGAACCTCCATCGCGCCCCTCCGAGCCAATGAATATCTGCATCGTGGAACTCGGTGCAGTCGTACCACTTTTAAGGAGGAGGATGCAAATTGTGCACACCCTATCAACAACCATACTTCGTGATGACATCAGTGATAAGAAGGTCTCCGTAAAGTGAGCAAATCGAGCCTCAGGACACCCCTTTCTGCGAACAGCCTCAACTTCACCTCGTACGCCACTTTGACCAATGCCATCCTTAGATTGGTACAGGAGCATGGTGGGTAGGCGACTTCAACGCTGTCGTAACTTCAAATTGTTTGTAGGGTATAAGCGAGGGGTGTGAAGGCCAGTGCAGAAGGCGGTCTGATAGGCGGGCAGCAATCCATTCATGTAACGGCGTGACTGCATGTATGTGGCTCGTTGCTCGCACCGGTTTACTTCATGTCAGGCTACGTGCAGACCCAAGGAGACGACTCCGGGATAAAATGAGTTAAAGGGAGCCAGCATTCAGCGACCTTAATAAACTCATCTATTCGGCTAATCTTGCGTCGGGGCGCAAGTGGTGCCTGTGCATCATGTCGACTCCTTCAAAGCAGCTCATCTTGCTCAAATCCCCCTTCACGAGACATCTCCCCCTTTGCCACCTATCTCGGCTTCAGACCTCTGTACCATTCGGGGAAATTCCGCGTCCAAGTGCCGCAGTCACATCATTTCCTATAGACTCATTCCCTCAGTGACACATGCAAGTTTCCAGCGCATTTACCCGCAGTCGCCCCACAATCTGCGAGATGCGAAGATTTCTCCCCTATGAGCAACATACATGTCCATACAGAGTGCAAATTCATAGTTGATATTTGCATTTTTGCGGCTGTACCGCGCCCTAGTGACCTTTGATCTCGAGTCCTCAAGAAATATAATTCTCAGCTTATAATGGAATGCCGCAAAATTCATGTTTCACTGAATCATCTCCTTTCTTTCCTCTACGTCCTCCTTGACCCCACGGGGGCAGGCTTTATCCATGACATTCCACGATATTTCATCACTTCCCCTCAGATGAGCATCACTCTTTTAGTCCATACGCATCACTGCTATCTTAGCCCCCTGACTTACAGCAATTCCAAATCTCAACGGCAATCGTCTGTGTGTTATCTCCTCCGTGTGGTCACTCACATTAAACGCCAGAATTTGCGGACGACTGAGTATTACAGTGCTATGCCAGGGTCACTAGCCTATAAAGTCGGCGAAATTAAAATCACCTTCAGGAGATGTGCAAAGTTACTCTCTGCTCGACAAACAGCCTCGACACGCGTGCACATTCGCCACATCAAAGCATTTTATTCCCCAACAGATTCGCCTGATCCACCCCATGAAACCGCATGAATAAAAATGAGATCCGCATTTGGCAGGAATGGAATTCGCAAGAACACGCAGATGACCAGACTTTCGGAGACTGGGTTGTCGCTGTAGAGTGTTCAGTCAATTTCTCCTTCCACAGTAGAGTGCAATATATGGGAAATATTGCCACTTTTGGGATTTAGTCCAAACTAACTTCATGTGGCATGCATCTTGAATATTTCTATCCCAATTCTATCCGCCACATATTTTAGGAAGAGGTTTGTTCAGCTCCTCGAAGCCTTTAATAGTCTCAGATGTTGTCACAAAGAGATCATGCTTCAAAATAATTTTCATAACATCGTCGTCGATAGAAGATGGTCGTCCACCACGAGGGCCATCAACGAGGTCGAAATCAACCATTAGGATTTCTTCTAACGAAGTACCATCAATACCCTCAATTTAAGCAAACACCACGCACAAATTCCTGCATGCATCTTCAGCTTTTATCTCTTGTTGAAACTGGCAGAGAGTCAGGTGGCGCAAATGCACTTCACAGAACGCCACTAAAACTCCATCCTATTCACGTGGCTATCTTCAGAAATTCAGGTAAGCGTTTGTGTGAGAAGAATTCACAAACAGTTTTCGCCAGCCTAGTTAATGCATTACTGATTGGGCCAGCGATGGAAAGATATGTTGACCCGGCTAGGACAGAGCAGTGTTGCCCTAGGCGATGGAGCAATACCAAACGTTGAAAGACAACGTGTAGCAAGGTTAGATGGCGTATGCGCAATAAATAATGACAGGAAAATTACTTTGATTGGTTAATTGGCGGCGGTACAGAAATTCACGTAAGCGGTAAAAGGAGAACGTCAGACAATAGAGCAAAGCAGTTCGGCAATTGCTTCTTAGGCAGAAACATTGAATTGGTAAAGAAATGCAGCGTATATTTTTGCAACGTTTAAGTGCGCCGGAAATAGTTGTCGATTGGGTGGGCGCGCGGTCTGGTGGGCTTTCGGGTTTCACGTGCAGTCGCAGTCTCCGGGAAATGGGCTAGTGTGTGAGTGCTTAATTGCCTATCCTTGTTGCTTAATGTGTGTCAAGAATGCTCTTTTGGTGGTAAACACTCACAGCCTCCGCAGGTGTTTCGTCGCAATGCGTGGAGCTGGAGCGTCAAGGTGGGTAGAAGGGAAGAACGAGTAGTTAGGTGAGTGGACCTGTGCCTACTGTTTGGGACTACACTCTGGTGAATAACACCGATGTTGGCATTCGAGGTCCACTCACCTATGTTAGACTGGGAAGATTATCGCAATTGCTCCTAACGCCGCTATTTGTCGTGGCGGCGGTACGTCAGGCGAGGCCGTATCAGCACCTTGAGACAGCAGGCAGTGGCTATGTTTGGAACGAAGATGGCTTATGTCCTTGTGAGTACACAACCATGAGAATGCATGGAAAACTAAAGTTATTGTGTGTGCTTCGGGATGTTCTCAATTTGAAGTAGTGCTTATTTGTCCGGCGTCAGTTGTCTTATTGCAAATGTCAGAAGGAGATATGTTGGGACCCTGGGTTGGGTTCCAATAAAGAGGTCAAATCTCTGTGTCGTCTGGCTTTATCTGTGTCGCCTTTGTTCAGCCATCTGAGTGAGAGGGGTCGCACTGGGTCGCGTTTATGTTGTTGGAAAGGCGTGGACGAATTGCGGTAGACTGGGTGCCTAACAAATAGCCCTGGCCCCTACTCTCCGGTTGTATCGATGTCCCCTTTGTTTATTGTTAGGTGTTTGTTGTTTTCTGAGTCGTCGTGAATGCTCGCGCCATAGCCCTTCTCTGCAGACAAGACGAACGAAGGCGGGTGGAAGGTGGACGTCGCTCCGATTTCAGGGGCGTAGGTGCGTCAGACTCACCGGCAGCTGCAGCCTTTGTCGCTGTGGCGTAGTGTGACGGTGACAGCTCGCACCGCCCTGCTCACACACTCTCCGTAGGGGTGTGTAGGAGTGCAGCGTTTTATTTACTCAAATAGCCTCAGAAGACATTGACCTAGGCATCGTTTTCCTTATCCGCACTCATGTTTTTTTCAGTACCCGTACATTCATCCACTCGCTTGCTCTCATGTCGTCAAACCTTGTGTGATTGGCAATGCCGAATTATATGCAGATAGGACGTCACTTCTGGCATAACTTGCTTTAATTTGAAGATGTGCAGTTGTGACTTTTGTCACGCAGGCATTCCTTAAATTCGACTTCGGCTCGTGTTCTGCAGCAATTTTTCTACTAAACCGAGTGGTTTCCCTGTCTACTGGCATTTTGGTAATCCTTCGTGGGGATAGTGGCATTTCAATACCTCGCCGTACTTCTTCTATTCTTTCCCGCTTGTAGCCATCCGGTGTTCAGACGCAGTAGCTACATCCATCACAATGGCCGGTTTGCGAAAGGATCGATCCAGGGGAATCTGGAGCTCAGTCAGGACCACGCGCCTAGCCCGCTGAATTTGAGTTTGCAGAAGACCTGCATTGCGATTGTGCCTCTGCCACCGGACATCATGAGTCAGAGGGCAGTCCTGGACAAGATGCGTGAGCGACTCAGGCGCACCACACTGCCCGCGACATTTAGAAAGCTCGGCTGGAGTCCGGGGGCCCCACGAAATCTTCAACTTTGTCCCAAGGATATTGGCTTGGAGCTGGCACCTCTAATAAAAGTACGCGGGAAGGTCTCCTCCGGGTGGTCCAGCCGACGAAAAGAATCTCGGCTGAGCTGGATACCACTCAGATAGAAGCCATTCCTAGACCCGCAGGGAAGATCCTTCCAAGTCTGCCGAGAGTTCACGAGAGAGTACACTACACAACCCATAGCAAGTCCAGGCTAAGAATTGCACCCAATCGACCGAGCGAGGGCCGGCGAACGAGCCAGATGCTGTGAGGTTGGGTTCGGCTGATTTGAGGAGCCTGTCTAATCTTGTCCTCGCGCGGAAAATGGTATTTCGGGAAACACTATTATAGGCCCTCGATACATCCAACTCCGCGAGACATAAGCCGTGGTGCATTGGACCCCTTTCCTTCAAGATTCCATCCAGCAGGTTCGTCGCCTCAAAGGAGCCGTCACGTTTCTACAACGCAAACTGCAGCGATCGCAAAGTCAGAAAGCAGGGTTTGTCGCCGGACTCCGGAAGTTACTGGTCCGAAATACTGCCACAGCGCGCAGTCTCAGACCCACACTCTGTCCAAAAGTTGTACCCAACTGATTGGAGCCTTCTGCGTCCTATCCAGACTTAGGAGGTGAGCCGCACTGACACAAATGAAGACTTCAGCAGCAGGTCTCGATCGTATATCCGTGGATTCTCTGCTGTCGTGGCACGAAGGCCACCTCACCGGGTACCTCAACCTACTGCTCACGTCCTCATCTCCTACCTACTTACCACGGGCCATGCGCTGCAATGGGGTACCGCTGGTGCCCAAGACACCCCACTGCCCTTTGTCCGCCACCGACCTACGACTCTCCTCTGTTTCCTCAGTCGTAACGCGCTGCTTACTGGCAGTCCCGTGGTTGGGTTCACTCACACTTCCGTCACTTCAATTCGCTTTCTAGAAGCGTGACGACACGTTTGTGGCAGCAAACTTATTGGATGGAATATTGCGAGAGAGGCAGTCACAGTCGTGACTTGACGCTGGCGAGCGTAGAACCATGCTCGCCATGTTCCTCTTATGTAGACATCGTAACACCGTGGCGTCCCTGTCAAGGCCAGCAGCGACAAGCCGCTCCGCGTAAGCTTCCTTATCCCTAACCTCCGAGCAATATCTGAAGCGGGTCTGTACCCAAAGCATCGCATGCTGATAATCAACGGAGCCTGTTGTATTCTCAGGACCTCGTAGCCCAAAGCGCGTATACGTTGTAGGATGTTTCGGGCTACCGACTCCTCACCATAACTCTCATCCTCTTCTCTCCAGACTGTGGCCATTCGTCTCTCGTCGGTAATAGCCACGTTCATCAGAATGGCCATGTCGTTCTCCAACACCACGAGGTTTGGTTTGCAGAAAGACCGTGCCAGTGGTATACGAGGTTCCCCAAGCACCACGCGTCCGGGATGTTCGAGGCCTGTCTGTAGCAGGCCCACGACGCGATTATGCCTGTTGTACTGAGACTCGTGCGTCAAAGCACAGCCCTGAACAATGTGGTTGAGGGACTCAACACTTCAGAAGTTCGACTGGAGCCGGACGACCACGCGACGACCGTACTTCAGTACAAAGGGTGGTGTTAGCTCGAAGTTGGACACCTCGAATGTAGATGCGCGGAAACGTCTTCTCCGGGTGGTCTAGCCAGCAAGACGACTCCCAACCGGTATAAAGACCTCTCAGGTAGGACGCGTCCTTAGTCCCGTAGAGGAGGTTCCTCCAGGCATCTCGACTACTCGGCAATGAGTCGACTACCCGCCCCATGGCGAGTCCGGCGTGTGTGAATGACATCCAATTGCTGGGGTCATCAACGGGGATCTCGCGAGATGTTGCAGGATTGGGTTCGTCGACCCAAGGAGTCTGTCAAGTCGCCTCCTCGTGTGAAGTGGTATAGTGGAGACGAGCGAGGGTATCCCAAGTCCGCCGTCTCTGACGTCCGCATGGAAGAACGCAGTCGCTGTATCGTGGAGCTAACGGAGCCAGGACCACAGTGCCTTCCGCACCTGCCTGTCCATGGCCTTTGGCGTCATCCGATGGACCACTCCTAACACGAGGGAATGGTGCAGACGAGGGAGGGGAGAGGAGAGAGGAGAGAGGTTTTCAAGAGGGTCACCCGCTGCTGGGGTTTCAGGGGCGCTTTGGTGAGGTGGTGGAGCCAGGTATAAAGGCGCTCATCGTGGTTGGTCGGTGCGCGTCCAGGCCAGGAGAAATTCACCCCAAGGTACTACTCAAAGGAATTCTCCGGCCCCAAACTTCGAAAGGGCTCCCCATGGGCTAGATCACCTGGGAAGGGGACTACGGCCGACTGTTTGTTTTTCGTATCACCACTAATCGTCAGGATGAATGACTTCCTCTCGTTCACTGTCATCCCCGCCGCACGGAGGGCTGATCTCGATTGCGTCAACTTATAACTAAGCTGCTTCGGCGTGGGAGCGAGAAGGATCAAATCATCCGCGTACGCGATAGCATCCACTGTGGCACTGTTGAGGGATGCACCGAGTTCTGGTGAAGCTGCACGTATAGCTTCATCTACCGCCATGATGAACAGGAGTGGGGACAATGAATCACCTTGGCGTACTCCGCGCTGTGGAATTAGGCAGCGCGAGCCCAGGAATGCCTCCGCGTCTGAGTAGCCACACCTTGTGATTTGCAGCAAGGACGCCAAAGCTAGATGCCGCGCGAAATATCGTGTCCCGTGCCAAGCTGTCAAAGGCTCCAGAGACATCATCTACGCTTGCGTGTGTCAAGTCACGATTATGGATGCCTCTGTCGCAACACTCCATCCAATAAGTTGGTTGCCTCAATGTTTCCATCGCACCACATCGCTCTCCTCAGTCAACACCTCAGCTCCTTACGCCACCCCTCGACATCGCTCAGAGGAGGCGCAGAAGACTACCTGTTTCACTTCCTGCCTCCAAACTGTTCAAATGTCTCATCTTTGTCTCCCTCTCTCTCTTCTTCCGCCGATGGTTTCGTGGCTGGTTCACGTCTACGGATTCAAACAGCCTCGAGGACGACTCGAACATTTGGCCTCGTGTGACATTCTCGGCAGCGAATTTCACTGTTCCAGCCACATGTATTTGCTGTGTGGACCATAGTGTAGTGCAACCGCCTCCACCACCGTTGACTACGCCGCTGCCACTTCAGTCTACTTAGGCCACAACAAGGCAACCTGCTGACTGATGCGCCTTAGCTGGATGGGGCAATGTGTTGTGGAACATTCGTTGAGCCAGACGGGATAAGACTTCATCACAAATTTCACCCAGGCGGGTGAGAAGAAGAAGAAGAAGAAGTGTTACCTTGCAGCTGCTCTGCTCCCAAGCGAGCCCTAGACGAGGGTCATTACCTGGCTTCCTCGCCCCTTCCAGTTTCCTCCTTCCTCACGTTCAAGTCAACTGCCACTAAATCGCGGTTCAATTAGGTGTGCGGCACCAAAAGACCAAGTGGCCTAGGCGCTATTTTGGATAGGGTGAGATCTGGTTTAGTTGCCGATTTTTCTTATTATAAACAGCTCCCATTTTCTAATGCAGAAGGCAATATGCGAGGTAAGTTGGAGACTGATGCGTGGGTCGTTTTAATCACAGAGAGGCGATGTGTATGATTTAACGTTGGATTAGGCTAAAAACATGGACCACATACAGCCGAGGTGGCAGTCAAGGTGCAAGTGTCTAGACAGCAACGAGGCACACAATTCCATGACATTTGACAATGTAAACATCTCTTTCATTTTGTAGATCTGCCAGTGAGAAGGGAGGAGTGGAAGGGTGGAAGAAGGACTTTCAAACACTAGATGGGATCGACGAGGCCCAAACGTCGAACAAGGTCGGACACCACAACGCCAAAGCTTCCATTTCGGGGAGACAGATCACCGGTCACTGTTCGCTTCAAAGACGCCTGAGGAGTCCATTGTGGACTAAGACGCACTCACCGCCACGCCAAGTCAATTTCTTCACTTAATGGTTGAGTGGGAGGAGATTTTCTAGCAAATACACATGGTACAATGCGTGTTCATTGGTGCTGGTTCTGTGCGAAATGTTGCGCATGTGGAATGGCGATAAGGAAGAATTCGACGTGCGTTCGTGGAACTTCAACGATAAGACGACAGTAGCCGCAACGGTCAAGCGGGTACGCCTAACCATTCTCTCTCTCCTCACCCCACCTCCCTCTCTTTCCCTTCCTCATTTGTGTTGTCTCCCGACACAGTCTGCTGGATGACCTTTCGTTCCGTTAATGGCATCGCCCGTCCGGTCGCGCGATCGGCCAGCGTGACGACGAAGACGTGAAGTTGCTGGGCTACAGAGGCTGGCCTTCAATTTCGTCAACTGTCTATGTCACGGGTCGTTGAGGAGGGCAGGTTGTGGCCTTCACTTTGGTCTGAAGCCGCGTCAGCACTCTGAGCACATATTGGTCCCGTTGTAGTCTCTCGTCGTCAAGCTCGTCAAACCGGAGGTGGGATGAGCCGGACGAAGAAAAACGCTGCTCGGTGGGCTTGTGTAGGCGAAGAGGTCTTCTCTCGACAAAAGAGCGCTGGCTTTGACCAGTTGTGCAGACCACAAATGTCCTTCTTCAATAAAAGTTAATGAATTGGCTTTGTGGGATGTCTTGCCTATAAGACCGTAAAAGACACTTTGGCGTTGGAGTAACACTTGATAAGTTCAGACCAAATCGTTGGGACTAATTGATCTCGTAGGACTGCCTTCGTGTGGCACGGAAACAATGCGCAGTTTTCTCCTCGTCTTTGCTAGCCGGGCACTGGTTTGTACTAGCGAAATCCTCTTTTCGTTACCCAACGCTAGATTGCTCCAAGATTACAGAACGAATGCAGACCGCTTAAAGATGAATAGAGGGAGGGGATGGCTTGGCTACTCGTTGTGTTGTCCTTGACGTTCCGCTGACGGTGGTTGCCGGCAGAAACCCGAAGTGTGTTTGTGCGGCTTTTGTCTGATGCGACCTTCCATGCGAGCTGCTCTGGGTTTCGACCGACCCTAAATAGTTAAGTCGGGACTGGCGCTGAACCCGTTTTCACCAATCGACAGCGAGTGCAACGAGGCGCAGCAGGACTCACTTCATTTTGCTGGACAGAACATTTTGCTGTCTAGTAAACCACCGTCAACATTTCTGCTGTAAGGATAATATGTCATGCTCCTTTCGATTGACAAAGACTTACCTCGCTCTACCGCACTGAGGAATGTACGCAGTCCCGCAACGGAAATGGTCCCTCGTGAAGGTCTTGAGAGAGGCGATTACATTTGACGAGACTCAGGCAGGCCCTTCAACAACCTCCTTCAATTCACCTCAACTGAAAAGTCCACTAACACCGATGATGACGACATGAACCTCCGCACTTGAATGGTGGCGGGGAGTCGCAATGCAACGTCGGCAAATCGAAACATTTGCGGTGTTCCTGAAATACCGAGTCACCTCGTTGCTGAGAGCCGCGGTCTGCTTACAAAGTCGAAAATAGCATCAGTATTTGGGAGATCTCCTGGTGTGTTTTGTATAATACCGGAAACTTATTTTATTTTCCGATTTTATCAGGAGTGTGCATGTGAGGGGGTAGATGACAGAGCGAGTGGTATGGTTGAAAATCGGAAAACATAATTCTGCCCCGAATCGGATTCAAACAACATGATGACAACTGATACGCTGCTTGTCTTCCTTTCGCCCTGATTTTGTTCGACAGAATATTATGCTGTCCAATGCACTACTGTCAACGTTTCTCCTCGCTTTATAAAAGTGGAGTGCTGCGTTTACGAATTCCGTCTGCACTTAGGTCTGCGCACGGTTAGATGGCAGCATGAAGAGGAGAGTGCAGTTTGGTGGCGACAAAGAGTGTCGATGAGAAAGAAAAGCAATTTGTGTTGTGACACTTTGTGATCATGTCGAATCGACACAAGCCGCATCGCTTTATCTTTGCACTGAGGAATTTGGTTCCCAAACTTTAAGACATGGTAATCGTGTTAATGCCATCGTTCATGTTCACCTGTCAAACATGTTGGCAGTCATATACTTTGGTACCAATACAGCAGGTTTAAATGTCACAAGACAGACAGACAGACAGACAGGCAGGCAGGCAGGGAAGCGATAATGCGTGCAACAGGGTGAGTATATGTGTGGGATTCGAGGCTGACGCCGGCCCAGACTTAGGGCTACGGGCTACTTCTTCGTCACATCAATCTCTGCAACATTTCCGAATCAGCCTGACCCGCGACCCGACGCTCTTCTTCACCCCCACCACCTGCACGCCTTTCAACACGTTTGTGACATGTAGGTTGACTTCACCAATCTCTTCTTCAAGTAGAGACAGGTGAGTAGTTGGGAGCATGGCATCACCACAAATGACATGCAAACGTTGTCTACGTTGGGTAGATGTTGGAGACGGAACACGCGATGCCATAAATTCCTCTCCTATTTGTGACGTTCTGATAGTCAACAAATCCATTTTCCCTTTCCCGCTAACTTGCCGAAATTGAGACCATATTTACCCTTAACAAGCCTGTGATTTAGCAAGCTGGAAGTGCCGAAACGCCAATTTGCACCCGAAAGTGTGCTCTTTTCCATTCACTAGTTCTTTGAGTGGAATTTGCGGATCTGTAACTAAAGCAACTTCGAGAAGTAAAATTCGCGACTGGTTAGTTTGGCAACGCAAATAACTCCGCTCGATAGGCCAACTTGCTTCATCCCCGTCAGACTGCGATGGCACCGGCACACAGTACAATTTAATTCGCATCACACCTCACGCCTTCAATTTGATGCTACCAAGCAACAGTGAGTAGAATGAGTGAATAAGAGGAAAGAGAGCCTGATAAGTAAAATGAGAGGCTGCGTTGGATTACAAGCAAAGGTCGCATGTGGAATGTCAATTGGAGGTGAAGATGGATATGGGAGATGACTCCCAACGATTCGTAAGTGGGAATGCTTGTCCCCATGAGTTTTGGTAAGGCGAGAAGCGTGAGTTGGAAGTAGGAAGGCAGAAATGAAGGGGGAAGGGTTACCCTGATCACTGCAAATATCCACTGATATTTGCACGCTCGAGTGCACCCAAGTTGGCACGACTGTGAGGGAGATGTTGCCCTTGCCATTTACTCGTGAATCGTACCCAGAAAGTATTTTGGTTTGCATGGCGTTAATTGGGCAGAGTTGCCATCGGTTATGCCTTCGCATCAGAATGAGAGTGGGACATCACCCGAACAACCTCGATGAGTGCTTCAGCACAAAGAAGTGGAAGAAGAGAACGGAGGCGTCATAGAAGTGTGCCAAGGTGTTCACAGAGTTGGAGTCAATAAGTGTGTCGGATCGCGGCCAGGCGCGGTCGGTAATCCTGCAGGATTTGTTTGGTGACGAAGTAGCCCGAGCCCTTGGCCGACGCTGCAACCTGTGACACAAATGCACTCATGTTGTTACACGAATAGACCACAGAAGTCTATGCACACCTCATTCATCCGCTCAACTCCACACCACTCCACTCATTTACCCTCCTCTCCGCTTCTCTCTCTCCTCCTCCACTCCCCAGCCAAGTCATTTAATCGGTGTGTCTTCACATATCCATGCCAAACTTAATAGCAAGCAAGGCACTCCAATGGGTCTAGGCACGACACATTTCATTCAATTGTTATGTCGGTCACAACCGGATACTTCTGGAGATTGTGGACGTAACATCCTGTGCTAAGTGGCCGTCATTAGGAGACAGAAATGCGATTGATGACCTGCTACTTCCCTCAACTTCTTCTGCGTATCTCTCGTCGTCCACCTCCACTTTCGCCTGGTGGACAAGGAAAATAGCTGAGATGCCTCTACCATAGAAAACGAACTAGTAAATCCCGAAGCCTCGATGGTGCTTCCGGCCTCGTAATTGGGTCGAGGCTCTGAGTGAACATGGTGAGTTGGTACTTCGAGCAATAGCACGAAACGTCAAGGAAATTTGAGGTCTCCCAGACTCGCGACCGCATGCAGCTCGTGGCATTCAAAGACGCCATCTTGTTTAGGTGCATAATTATCAACTTAGTGGGACACTGTCCCGAAATAATGCTCGAACCACTTCGTGTCAGTGGACGTGGGAGAGGAGGGAGCAGAAAGTTACTAGTGGCACGTGTAGGGATCCTCGACCCCGAGTAGAGCCTTCCGCGCACTCGCCCAAAATGAAATGTCTTGTGAGGATGCAATAAGATGCAGAAAGTGCAACAATGTGCAAGGAGGAAAGACGTAATTCCATAAGTTTGTGAGAGCAAAGTGAAACGGATTTTTTATATTTTTAACAATAAATTTGATGCAGGCCGGCAAAGCTGTTAAGATACACTGCAGTACTTCGTAAATAAAGAAGTGTTCTGCACTGGGAACATACATTAGATCACTTCCCCTGTCCGGCGGATTGAGACGAAGTCCGGAGAACATTTCCACCCATGAGTGAAAAGTAAACACACTTCAAAATTCCACCACCCTACACGTGAAGCAAACTTGTCACCATAGATTCCCACTTTCTCACTTTTCGCGGCCACGTCACTTACACCAGGTGCGGCAATTTCTCGCCGACAATGATATTCTTACCTGAGGAGGCTGCCACCATTGCGACGACCTGCTGATGCTGCCGCCTCAAGTCTTCGTTACAGACGTGGCATCACCGCCAAAAAATAACGCTTCGGCGTTGGAGTTGAATTTGACAAGTTCAGACAACATCATTAGGACTAAATGACCTCTTAGGACTGCCTTCGGTGAGACCTTGAAACGAGACGTAGCTGTCTCCTCGTCTCTGCAACCGCGCCACTGGTTTGTACTCGCCAAATCATGTTTCACTACAAAGATGATTATTAAATACTTAATTGTGCCGACTGTATGTAGATTCACTGCGCTGAAGCAGCAGCCGCTGTGTAACAGGGGCCCCGGTGCGCCGTCTTCTCTAAGCGCAGGGGCGAACATCAATGTGTCAGTAGACCCTCGCCGTAACTCAAGTTGATGACCCCATCCACAAGGAGATGGAAAGTAAAACCACCACCTCATGCACCCAAAGAGAGCGCATATTTAAGGCCGCTTTCTTTCCACCCGAACACGCACCCATTTACTGTTAAAGAAGCCCAAAAGTCATCTTGTCAAGGGAAGCTGCAATTGCATTCAAATGCTCTGCAATTCGCTTCCGGGCATTAACTTCAGGCACAAAACCTGACGTCGCTTGATGCAGGCACCGCAGCTTGTTCCTCCTCGTGCGTCTCAGTGGAGATTGCGAAGGGGAAAGTTAGGAAACTGAGAGAGGGCGAACGATCGCCACTTTAAGAGAAAACTTCGCCAACTAACCGCAATTAGTGAGCAGCACTTCTCGAAACGTTACCGACCACAAGCTCGAAGTGGATATGAACAGTGTGCACTTGGGTGACCGCATCACCAAGTCCACTGACCCAATATGCCTCCCTCTCCTTACTGGGCCACCTTCCTGAAGGAGACCTGACGGCCCTGGCCGCACTGAGGAATGTACGCAGTCCCTCTTGAAGGTGGTGAAGGAGGCGATTACTTTTGACAAGACTTAGGCAGGCTCTTCAACAACCGCATTCACTTCATGGCAGTTGAAAACGGGAACAAACACCCGTGATGACAATTTGAGCCTCTACACTTGAATGGTGACGGGGTGTCACAATGCCCTGTATGCAAGTCGGAACAT
Organism: Dipylidium caninum; assembly: GCA_017562135.1. Taxonomy (NCBI): domain Eukaryota; kingdom Metazoa; phylum Platyhelminthes; class Cestoda; order Cyclophyllidea; family Dipylidiidae; genus Dipylidium; species Dipylidium caninum. The sequence goes on along the minus strand of QEYB01000355.1, from coordinate 4,853 downwards.
TCGCGGTATTCCTTAAACGCCGATTCACCTAGTTGCTGAGAGCCGCGATGTGCTTACCATGTCGAAAGCAGCATCAGTATTTCGGAGATCTGCCGGTGTGTTTTGTATGTCACCGGCAACTTATTGCATTTCCGCGTTTATCAGGAGTGTGCATTTGAGGCGGAGATGACAGAGCCAATGGTATGATTACAAATCGGAAAACATAATTTTGATTCCAGTCGGCTTAGGCTGAGCGTTCAAACAACATGATGACAACTGATACGCTGCTTGTCTTCTTGTCGCCCTGATTTTGGTCGACAGAGCATTATGTTGTCTATTGGGCCACTGTCAGCGTTTCTGCTCACTCTGTAAGAGTGGAGGGCTGCGTTTACGATTTGCGTCTGCACTCAGCTCACCGCACGGTCAGGCGGCAGAATGCCGAGGAGAGTGTAGTTTGATGGTGGCGAAGAGTGTCGAGAAGAGGGGGAGGGGGAAACCCCTTGTGTCGTGGCATTTTGTGGTCGTGTCGATTTGACACAAGTCCGCAGCGTTGGATCTTTGCACTGAGTAATTTTGATTGCCCAAACTTTAAGTCTTTTTCCCTGATATCGACAACTAATTTTACTTACCCAGTTACACACGACGCGGACAGTGACACTGAATCCCTTGAGCGGTGAGGAAATGAGAAAATTAAAGCAATCGCAGAATAAGATTGGGAAAATAGGCGAATTAATACGATATTTGTTGTGGGCAATCGTTTGAAGCTTAATCACCCCAGAGGCTCAAGCCAGCTTCAATGGCGACATCAATCGCAAATGAATTTGCCAGTATTTTGACTGGTGACTTGTGTGTGTGAGCACAGTAATCACAGTATCACACTGAAAATAAGTCGTCGGTGCAAAAGGTGACTGGTTTACTTGCGTCGTCCACGGTGAGGACGAGTAATTTCGCAATCACCGCAGCGGATGAGTTGACAGGCATGACCCTGTGTCCGTCTGCGGTTGAAAGTCGAAGGTCGCCAACGCAGCCCTCCTGTTCAGCGACTTTGAGTCATGTCTTTTGTCAGTCTGAAAAAGCATGTCTTCTTCTCCGCAGAACAGAAACTTCTCCTATCTGAATGTTTCGATTTACATCCGAAATACAAAAGCGGGCAAAGGAGGGTTGCAAAGCAAAGATCAATGAAAGGTTTCACGCGGACATCGACTCTTCTCGCTTTCCCCTTTACTGTGCTTGTTTCTTGCCGACAAGAATTCCAAAACAAACAAACTCATCTATCCTATGGATAGATGAGTTGTGGCGTTTGATGGCGAAGCGGCATTTTATTGGCGGTGGAAACAACTGAGCTGACCTCGGTGAATCCCACTCTCAGGCAGGAGGGAGAATTCTTATCAGGGCGGGAGCGCCGCCTGGACTGTGGGTGCGGCTCCTGACCCACAGCTTCCTTAAAATGTAACAATGTCACTCTCCCCTCTTCAATGCGCTTCGTGGTTGGTGGCAGCCTCCTCAGGTGAAAGGTCATTGTCGGCGAGAAATTGCTTGCACCTGCTCTAACTGAATGTGGTCCGAGACAAGTGAGCAGGGTGGGAATTCATGATGACAAAGTTTACTTCACGCCTAGGGCCAGAGACAAGTGTGAGACGAGACTGTCAATCTGAGGGGGGCAATTTTGGAGTGTGTTTCCCTTTTTACTCCTGGGTGAGAATTTTATTCCGCATTTGTCTGAAGCCGTCCAGCTGCACTGGCGATGATGAACCGCAACATACAATTAAATAAACCTGTGGAAATAGTAGGTAGGCGCGAAAGTGATCTATCATATTTACATTGCACAGAACACTTTCTTATTTACGAAAACTACAAATCTAACAAACACAATAACTTCATCCCTCCTAACGATTTCACCAGCTTGCATCGAATTTATCGAATGTAGTTTCTCCTCCTCCGACATTTGTTGCACTCTCCGCATCTTCGTGCATCTCGGACGACATTTCACTCGGGCGAGTGCGTGGAAAGGCTTTACTCGCCGTGGCGGATCACTGCCCGGCCTGCTCATCTCCTTCAACTGCCTCCTCTCCCACGTTTACAAGTCGACTACCACCAGAGCTCGCTTACCCGAAGACGCCTGCTGTCCCGGGCCTTAACACCATGACACGAAGTAGTTAGAGCAGTATTTTGGACAGCTGGCTGAGTTAGTTGCCATTTTGTGGCCAAACTATGGGCAATTTGTAAATCGAAATGGGGGTATGGAACGACATTTAATGCTCTAACTGGGTGGACTTGAAGAAGCATTAATTGCACTCAGATGGGCCCGAATTCGCGAACACGAGCGAGAGATCACTAGCATCATGCCTCGCCGCCTCCCTGCCCCCCTCTTTCCGTCCCTCTCTTAGGGGCCAAAGACGTTCAGTCTTTCGCGGAGAGGCTTTGAGCCGCACTAAGGAATGTACACGGACTTTAAGGAATGTACAGAAAGCCCAACTAGGCAAGAAGCACTCAAGTCATGCCGAACTCAGTTTCAACTGAAGTCCCAACATTATCCTGCGATTTAGATTTCTTTCGGCTCTAACTCCTTTTGTCAAATAGCTCATCTGCTGATTCAGGCAACCTTCACTCACAACATAATTCGCCTCTTACCAACACATTCACATTTAGTGCGCTCCAAAACATGGGTAGATGCATCCGACCGAGCTGCATGCGGCCATGACTTGGCGAGATTTTCAAAATACCAGGACCATTTGTGTTATTCCTCAAGCACCAATTCGCGATATTGCTGAGGGTCCCGATCTGCTCAGACCAACGCCGAAGATACACCACCAGTGCTTTGGAGATGTGCTAGTTTGTTTCCTATTATACAGACAGCTTATCCACTTTCCCCGTTCACCCGGAGGAAAGTCGAGGAGGACGACGAAATGCAGAAGCAGTCTGAGGAAGTCACCAGAGGAGCTCAAAACCACCCTTCATCCTCATTTCTGCCTCTCATGGCAGACCGCCCTAGCACAGGCTGTCTCGCCATCATTTATCTAGAGGTTTGCGGTTTGTGAACTCAATTGACACCGCCCCTCGTGCTCCTATCCAATGTACCACCCCAATGAATTAAGATTTAGTTCATCATGAGACGGTCTCTTTTGGTGAGCGGAAAGGAGAGAGTCACGCGCGCCTCTAAGTCACTAGTGGGCACAGTGGTGACGCGGACTGGGGAGTCAGTGAGATTGAAAATGTCAAGAAATCAAAACCATCCACCGAATTGACTCAATGCGTGGTCTGATGCGGTGAAGGGATGAACAATTCAAGAGTAAGTACACCACAAGTTTTTATTGCGGCACGAAAATTGTCGCGAATCACAGCAAGACACTTTTCAAACCTCCTCGTTCACACCACATGGGCGTGTCGGAATCTCGCCCTGAAAAATTTCTTTCTTCCATGAGTTCCCTCTTCACGCACAACATCGGATAAATTGACATGCCGACTAGTGCTCTGTGACGGCTCGACGTCAGCAGTCACAATAGGCAACTTGGAGGCTCGAGAAAATGCGCCGTAAGTGCCTTGAAGAAGTGCACATGAGAGAGATTCTGAGAAAGAAGAATTGGCCAGATGCGAAATTCCGAAATGCCAGTTCCGGTAGGAATGCTTCCTCGCACAACTCGGCGCCTTCATGAGACTTGGATACGTTCGACAGAAACCCGCCGTCAGACGCCATCAATGGTGTGGTGGCGGCCGCGTGGTCGACGAGCTCCACTTGGGCGCCTCCAGGGAAGAGCAGGATGAGGGCAGAACGAATGAGTCGAGATTGCATGCTTTTGCACCGTATGGCATGTCAACGTGGCTATAAAGTGATGAACACGGTGAGGTCACGCTCGGCTGGCAATGGTTTTTTACGCTCAGTGACACCAACCTCCACATTTGTGCAATTCCTTTGCTGCTCCTTGCTTGCTCACTAACCAGCACGGTGGGTTTGCTGAAAGCAGTCGAGCAGCGCCATTAGACCTTGACAAATTTACGTGCTAGGGACGAGGGACGCCAGTTTTGTCATACAGATGATGACACCCATATGGCGCCTGGCGAAGACGAGGGGAGAAGGAACCGCCCGAAAGAGGAAGGACTGTGGAGGAATCGGCCCGCAGAGCTGCGGCAGGAATCGTAGTCGATGGAAGTCTAGTGTCTCGTGCGTCTGATTGTGTTGCGCCGGGCGTTGGCATTGCTTGATACATTGCTGCGCAGAACCGACCGCCACGATCATCACGGGCGCCATCTGCTTGTCGGCCAGCTCCCTTCTAGAACCCCTAGTCCATGCACATTCCTCGGATGTTGTGAAATGTGAATCGCGATCATGTGGGTGTGTGAGTGGAGTGACGACCTATTTCGGTGTGTGCCGACCTCTCATTGAGGTGCTTCGTCGTTGTGGAGAGCTCTTTCGCTTTGGGGTTGATTGTTGGAGCAGAGACGATTACTCGACGTTGAGCACCGATCCCGGAATCATTCAGGTAGTAGAAGTGCCACGAGGACGCGTTGTCTCTAAACTCCTGAGTAATCTATTTGACCCTCATCCGACCTCAAAAGTGAATTCTGCGCATGGACTAGCCAAATGAGCGCATGCGGAAATCCTCAGTCAGACCCCGCGAGCGTGCGAGCGCAGTAGACGGCTCGTAGGCTGCCATGGATTCATCAGTTCAAAAAATCCCCAACTGTAATGTACCACAGGCTAGAATGCTTGCCCGTGACTTTTTCCCTCGCAATATTAATGGAGTCGGTCACATCCATCCAATCGACTTGAAGAAATGGTCACCAGTGACGAGGTTTCAACGTCATTTCTCACAGCCCCTCGCAAGCCTAATGACACCCGACCGCCACCACGGAAAAGCCAGGCCGTTCTCTCTCTG
>QEYB01000352.1:0-28609 GCA_017562135.1 Dipylidium caninum | reverse complement strand
CGTAACTATTTGATTGTTGAAATCTTAAAGTTGCTCATAAACAATTTCCGCAAGTAGCAAGTTTTATTAAATGTTGGTTTTCCTACGACCTTCGTCTACGACAATCATTCAAACCAAGAGATTCCCCAACTCGAAGCGGGCAAGTCAAGAAACCGGCTGGCAAAGAGTGCTTGCCTCCATTGTCTCGAATGCAGGTCATTCCTTTTCTCTCTACCGGCGCCACTTTCCTCATGCTTCGTTAATCCTCATTTATGAATTATCGCAAACGATCCCCCTAAACTGACCCTTTGACATCTCAGGACGATTTTGACATTTAAGAATGATGACAGAAGTTCTACGCTACGAAAATAAAACTTGAATTTCAGCTAGCGATCAACTGTTTTTACTGTTCGCTGCGTAGCAGTTGATGATGTTCAAGCTAACAGCACTACAAAAAGGCATACTACCTATTGCCTTATTCTGTAAAAACGTTTTTTCCTGTGTTTTTGTCCCTTTAGACACGGCTTCACAATGCTACTAATGCTGAGAATGTAGTAGCAAGGTTGCATGAATTTTTCCCACTGTGGATACTGTCTCGATCTTATCTTGGATTTGGACACCGGCTTTCCCTCTATTCAGCTTGTCAGTGCGCTAGATCTCCCTATCTTTACTTTAACAAGTGGACATAACTCTCAAATGTGACTTTCTTGTGGTTTTATTTGGATTATTTTCAACACACCCATCTAAATTTACGATTACACTTTTGCTGTTTACTTGGAAAAAGTTGGCAGTCTTCCGAATCGCGGTTTGTGTGTTACTACTTAGACATGGGTGCGGCAACTCAAATTCCGCCACTTATCTATTGCATGGGCCGATCCACACTGTGTAAGCTAAGATTCTGGTCGAAACATATCGAGAGCTTTCAATTCGTTCTCGTTCCGTGCGGAGGCCTAACACATGACTAATGTGTGCTTTAGCGAAGAGATGAATATCGGTACTCTGGCTTACAAGGGGGCGTTCTTCTTGCCTCGTCCTTTGTTCTCCGAGCTAAGCATTCTTGCACGGCGCAAATCTCCCTTTTCCAAAGGTGTCTTCAAGCGAGAAAACCTGACTTCACGGAAAGTTGAACACCATCGCTTACCGACAAAGAATGCTACCATTTACATCTCCTCCACCTCTACTGCGACGGCTGCCAAAGTCTTATCACAGTTTTGCTCGATGTGCAACCTATTCCTCAGACGCTCGAATCTACAAGTCTGTCCCCTAGTTTTTAACAGAAATTTCAGTAAGTGTTTCCATCATTCACCTTTAAGTCTAAAACGCATATGCAATATTAGTGTGCTTCTTCCAACTCATTCTTATAATTGTGATGTTCAAAGATCATGTCAATTATTTCTGATTCTGGATGTATTTTAATCTCGTAAACTACAATGCATAGGCGTTCTTGATCTGTTCTAAATTCAAAATCATTGAAGCTTTTTGCAGTTCTTAAGGTTAGTAAGCGGTCTCGGCGCAGAGCTACCTACAGTGTGTTCTTTATTCGGTAAAACGGCTTATCCGGTCGACACCCTCTCACACTCGGTTACCTGCCGAACCTCTCTCCTTTCACCGGCGGGTTCCTCTATTCAGTGAATTAATCCAAACAATTGCGATCGCTGTATAATCGTGGCTCTCACTCACAGGACATGTCTCCCGCTCCACGCTCGTTAAGAACTGTAAGAGCCCAACCAATGACCCCGAAGAGGAATCGGTCGCAAACTGACGGCCCAACGCCTCTTTCCACTCGCCTCTCTCCCATTACACGAAGGCACCGTCATTATTTAACGTCTTACGTTGCGGGGGCATAACACAGCGAAAATAGCGCAGTCCTCCACAGGTGCCTACCACTGCGCTCGCCCTGTTGCAAGCCTCGTCCATGCCTCGGAGGCGCAGTGAAGAGGTGTCAGTTGACCCAGTTGGGGGTGCCTGTCGACGGATGTGGACTCTCCAGTGGCATAGCTGAATGCCTATCCTCCCGTCTCGCTCCCATAGCTTCCAGGTTCCTCTTCTGTCGCAAGGCTACTCCGACCGGTGTCTACTGCCCAACAGTGCGATGCACTTTCGTCTCGTCTCATCTCGATTCTTCTCGTCTGTGCCTCATTAGAGAAGCGAAGTGGTTTTCCACTCACCGTTTTCCAAGTAGAATTACTTTTCATGCCACCGACGAATTTCACTCTACTCAGCCACCTTCCAATCCGCCTCCCATCTGTTCCCACCAATTGCTTACCTCGACGGTGCAACCAGACTCGACATCTCGCATGGCAATCAGTTCCTCCCCCCCGGCTACTTATACTACATCGCCCTTACACTTACGTCTACCCAACATGTATCCGCTGATCTCGACCCATTTCCCACACCTCAAGCAACGTCTGACTACACGAGACGAAGGTTCGCGATATCATTAACGAGTTATGCAAGTGCAATGACCGACCAGACACGATCTCGAACATCAACACCGACCAGTTGACACTCCAACAATTCCTCTCCTTTCTCCTATTGTCTTTGTACATCCTAATTCATATAGTTACTGCCATTTCCCGTGAATCCACAGTCTCCTCATCTTCTCCCTAGCGGCCGACTCACTCTGCCACACCGGAGGGACATTCTAAGTCGGGAATTGAGAAGAGAGGGCAGCCTTACTTCACTGACATTAACCAAAATCGAAAACAGAGGTTTAGACAGGGGGCGCACCGGAAGGTGGAAACGAGGGAAGTAGCAGGTCAGCCACTTGTTCTGGCGTTCTGATATCCTCAGGCCAGGGGTTCGTGTATCCCGAGTTCTCATCCATTATTGCCCCATATACGCGTACGTACAGCGAGTGCACGAGGTCCGCGGTGCGGCGTCGGAGAGCGTTGCGAGGACGCGGAAGGCTATCTGACCCACCTCCTCCAACTCCCACGCGTCTGGATTCGAGAGGTACACTGTATTGAACTCACGCTATGCGACAAGAAAAGACTCCTTCTTCAAATGCAGTCGTCAAGAGCATGACAATTGACACGCTCTAACAAATGATCAAAGCCCCTCTCAAACGAGAACAATGACAACTTGTCTGCGATTACAAGTCACCATCACACTGAAACATACACATCTCCACAGAGACGTTCAAACGCGACCACGCAGTTCTCGAAAGTTCACTCACCTAATTTCACTAACTACAGCCCACACCACCTCACCTTAACAGCCTCCCTCTCATTTCCAAAATGTGCACAAAAATAAGCCAAACTGGGCGTTTGATCAGAATAACAACCATTTCCACTTTCTACACAAACACCTTGCGCATCCACATACGCCACCACTCGCATCTTCAAAAAGTAAGACTCCACAAAATCTCACTCTTTCCAACCGCACCTCGCAGTCCTCCTCCCAACACCAAACCACATCAACGCGTACAAGTACCACTCGAGCCACGCACCCATCACTCACACTTACAGTCTTAACTTTATGTCAGTTTTTTCACAGCTAGCCTTTGTATCCCCTTACTTCCTCCCAATTCTGTCACACATACTACCCGACACACGCTCCGTTCAACATCACTCCAACCACAACCTCCCTTCCGCCTCCATGACCCACGCGAACTACGCAAATTCTCCACCCATCCATACGCGCACACACACACATTCTGTGCACTTACATGCAGACATGTACACAATCATGCGTGTTGTTTTAACAGTGCCGTCAGTCACCAAACATCCGTATAACTTCCTCACGTACCTACAAAAACTCGAGCAACCACTCTCTTCAAAGCGAACATCTCTCTGAGAATTCGATTCGCTAGCTCCACTCTCGACCGCCCGTCATTCGAAATGTATCACATCGACACCACTCGAAGACTCCCAATAAGCTCTACAGACAACATGAAAAACGACACCGCCTACCTCATCAGCTTCCACGTCGAACTCAATCATTTTGCTAATTTTACCACCAAGGGGTTTCTTCACACCACAACTCAACTCCATCGACCCTCCCAATCTTTCCAACCTTTAAAGCGCCCGCCACATGACCAACATCTCATTGGCCATTGCGGCCCAGTTAGGTTCATGAGATATTAGGGGCGCATAAAGGAAGATATTTTTGGGAAGTAAGCTGCCTCTCCGAATTGATTTGAGGACGAAGCAGTCAGTGCATAAAAATGAACCCGCACTGAAGGCAGCATTAGATGGCTTGTATGGACTTTGGAGGGTGAGATTGGCTGAAGAGCAGAGGTTAAAATGAGATTGGGAGAATTTAAATACACCAACGCTGCACCTGCAGTGATCTAGGTAAGTGGGAATAAAAGGAGGCGAAAGTGAACGAGTAGATGTTGGGTCGTCCAGTGTGGGGTGAGACAGAGAGCGATATGCATGTTGTCAAATCGGAAGATAAGTAAATCGCGTGATCTGCTAGTCAAACCAATGAGAACCACGGCCACGACGTGGCAGATAGTCTGCCAAATGAACAGAGGGATCGCCGAGGGATCGTAGGAGGAGGGAGAGGTGGCAGGAGAAGTGATGTTAAGACAGTTGGTATATTTACGGCAGCGTGATTTGTGAATATGCATAAACTGCCTGTTTTCAGGTATCTGAGGATCATTAGCAGCATTGAATACTCTTGACTAATAGTTGCTGTTCTCATTCGTCATCATCTGACCGTTGGGGTGTCGTTGCATCCCACTTTTGGAATCCAAATATGCGTACCAGAGCGTTTTACGATGAAGATTGTAGCCGTAAAAGCAGTTCCACCGTCAGTTTTCACTGTTTGCTAATCCAGAGTGCACAGAAGCCAAAGACACGGTAGAATTAGGGCAAGTCTCTGCGCGCGACGTGAAATATTTTCTCCTACACCTTTTTTTAAGGACAACTAATTATCTCAATCAACTTATCCTCCTTCATCCAATAGCTAAAGTCGCCTGCTAACACGACTTGGTGAACATGGCCGGTGAGGTTGTCGTCAATCTTTGTGGTGAATAGTGTTTCACATACAATCACCAACCATCGAGTAAACCCTGTCCAAGGCAAAGAATGCGTCCAAGAAGATCTGCCAAGTTCGATTACGTATTCAGATTGCAGCAGACGCACTCCCCGGGCGCATTGGAGTCCCTGAGAAGGCGGTGGGCACGGATCCGCTAATGATGCGACTTTTCTCCTCCTTCCAACGACCCTTCGGAGAGTGAACACGGAGTACATGTCGGTTCGATGAGCAGATTACCTGGGCACATTCCGACGTTACTCGAAAACGGTTTACAACCTCGCTACTTGATACCTCGTTACCATCTCACACTCACACGTAGACCAACCTCCTGCTCGCCCTTGTGAATTCAGATGTGCCCACTATTGCCTTTCCCAGTGAAACCTGTAACCTTTAGAGCACTTTCAAAGACAGTTACGACTGTGTTCGCCGATCCAGAGCACAGAGGCCAAAAGCAATGTGGGATTAGGGCGATTCCCTGCGCCCGTTATGCAATATTTCCTAGGACCTGCATTTCAAGGATAACTGACGGCCTTCATCAGACAACGGAATATTATACTAGTAAGAGCGTTCAAAGTCTCAACTGAGCCGAGTGGCGATGAATTAACAATGGAGGTTATAACGGATATCAAAAGCCCCACCTAAAGTCGGATATCTGCCCATGTTGTTGGCAGCAACATCATCATCGTGCAGGGCATGATTGTTTTAAGGAGACATTGTGCTGGGGTGGACAGCCCCTTGAGAGGCACTGCAGGCTTTCCACATGGGTGGAAGTAGAGGAGGCTCACCGTCGAGATGACGTCTTCACTCAGCCCTACCAGTCACTCTTCCCTGCTCCACCGCCTATTTGCACGACTATTAATTACATTAAGACGAGTGTGAAGCTCCGTCTTTACGTCACAGACGTCGCAAACTTATGTGATTTTGCCTGTCTCGTTGTAGCGGGAAGCGTTTGTTTCCATTTAGCAAGAGTTTCATTCCACAAGTCGGCTCGCCATCCAGTTTGCTAGTCCGCTGTGGAAGGTGGACGAAGTTCTTGTCTGAATGCTGTAAGACAATCTCCCTTCAAAGCGAACATCTCTCTGAGAACTCGATCCGCCAGGCACACCGTTGGAATGACGTCTTCGCTCAACTCTATCATTCAGTGCTCCCCGCCTCGGCACTAACTTGGTGTACTGTTAATTATTTTAAACATGGCCCATACCGATTCACATGACCGCAAACTGCCAGTTTGTGCGTCAGTTAGCAGCCACTCTCTGAATGCCACCGACGATGTCCATGATTGTTCCCCACCGCTCTGACATGAAATGCTCGTTCTGAGTCCACACGGTTATCCAATATGGCGTGTTGCTGTGTTGTGTTCGAAGGAGTTGGGTGTCATCGGAATGGTGAGACGATTGCAACAAAATTATCAGCCTCATTGAGCCAACTCCACCAACTGATCTGTTTGTTGGCCCATCGGTTGAAGAGGTCAAGCATAAAATTCACTTTCGCTCACCAACAGATTCAGACAATTGCCTCAGTATACATGTCAGTTCAGCCTCAATCACTCAGCCAACTACTGATGAGGGAGCCACAGTCACCTGACACAGCTTTACTTGCTGCTTCAAACAGCATTCCCTACCCACGCAAACAGAAGTGCCTCGCGAAATGGAGACGCACGCAGCACTTCTCAAACCATCATGTGATGCAGTTTGCCACCAACGCGCACATATTCCGCCTCCGCGACAATGTTGCCTGGGGAGTGGCAAAACAAGTGTGTGTGACAAAGAAAGCAAATCAATGGTAAGTTTCTTATTCAATGCGATGTTTCGATGCTGGCTGATGTCGAAAGGTGTTTGACGAAACGGAGTGCAAGTATTCTTCGCCGACTGTTGAAACGCGCTGCACGAGTTGACTGCCATGAGTGGGAGGAAAGTTGTCCGGATGTTTCCCCCTAGTGCAGTGATGCACGGAAGAAAATCGAATGCGCTGCCAGATTTACACGAGAACCGCATTTTCCTGGCGTAGTTGTTGCGGAGTAGCTTCGCATTGTGTGTGAGCATCTGGAGAGTAAAGACAAGTAAACCCTGCTGCTGAAGTGGCTACCAAAAGGGCTGCGTCGCCCCAAGACTCGCCTGTGCATCAGACCTACTACTTGGTCTGTCAACCGTCACCACGTAAGGTTTTCCGTGCTGCGCCTAAAGTACTCCACTGTGCTCTGCCAGTTTCGTTTGCGCGCCTCCTCTCTCGCCACCTCAATTCCTCCGCACTGCAGGGCAGCGACGCTATTTAAAGCGAGGGTTGTGGCGGTCTGGGCCCATTCGATCAGACCTGCCTCCACAAGGTAAGACACACCGTCGCTATGCGCAGAGCACGCGTATCTCCACACCACCACACTTTCGCCACCGTCGCGACCCAAACCGTTCGCCCTCACCTCACCTCACGTGTGAGGCGAGGTGGTCGCGGTGGGGGCGCAGGAGCAGTGGACATACTTGGGATTATATTTCATGCCCCAGTTGCTCTTCCCTTGTCGTTCACCAATTACTCGGTCAAACACACCTTGTTGCAATAGAAGTGGACTCGTGCGTTGACGTCAGAGACTTGGCGTCTCCATGTCGCACACGAGGCCGCCTACTGCACCTTCCATGATCATTCGGTAGGGGGAGGCACTCTTTCCACTGGTTCACATCTCCCAATTGTCACCTCTTCGACAGGCCATGGTTGTTAATGCTACCATAGGTGGAGGTGTAGTGAATTTATGCAGCCTCTCCTCCAAATGCATCTCCCGCCCTCAACTCTTGCATGTCAGTCGTGTGCACCACTGGAGTGGGAGGTGGACTCACTGCCCACTAACGTGTCCCACCACCTGTGGCGCAGCAATTTTGTGCTTAAACTGCACGACAGGTGAAGAGGTAGGAAGGCCTCCCCCTTAAAGCGGATATTTGTCGACATCGCTATATTTGGCCCAAAGCGCCTCTTCTACGTATCTCTTAATTTTCATTTTGGCTTTCTAGGATTTCGGACAAATGGGCGGCTGTGCTATCAAATTCACACCCACTTATCGGAGTAGACGCAATGAAGTATGTTGGACATGAGAAAAAACCTACACCTGAAAATGTCCCCTACTGTAATCGTCTTTGTTTGCCGGCACCTCCTGCTAATCACTGCATCGCAGATGCTGCATTCGGCTGTCTCGTTGTGCGCATGCACATGACTCCGGTCTGGCCACCATCAAACCATCAGCATTCGTCCAGGCCGTCCCGCAGTCCATCAACCACTGACCCTTTGGCTTCACGCGAAATCGACGGCTCGACCAATGGACGCGTGTGACACATGACGCGCGTATGACAGAGACGCACCTCGATGTTAAGAGTGGCACCTACCAGTCAGCGAAAAGGACAGGCGCGGGCCACAGATGCGGTTGACGGCGATGAAGTCGTCTGGTGTACATCGACACCGCCAGACTCCACGTAGACGCGGAATGCTCCCTGCCCCTTCTAGTTGTTGTGAACCGGAGGTCAGTGCTGCTGCAAAGTCGCCATGACCATTTGGGTCACGGATTCCACAATGAATGCCATGTCTTGTGGAGTGAACTGTTTAAGAGTCCTAGTGCCAGCTGGTCAAATCAATTACGGCTCTGTCGAAGGCGAAGCGTGCTCACTTCACTGGCCATGAACAGCTTGAGGAGGCAGAAAAGTTTTTTTCCTCTGGACTGTTTATTGATGCCTTGTGGTGGGGTGGGGGTTGGGGTGTGGGGAGCATTTGTCACTCGTTGTCCTCGAGGCAACTGAACAGGTTTGGGTGGTAAACGCGTGAGAAGTCGAGGTGCCACTTCAATTCACGGAAGAAAGTGGGCAACTCACTTTGATACCTTGGCATTTGGGGCGAGGGATGATTTTTGAGGTGGGGATTTTTCGGGGTAACATGGTTACGTGTAGCGAAGGGTCTTCTCATTGAGTTTCCTGGTGGAGAATAATGATGGATCTCTTAGGTCTTGTTTCAGCAAATGCACCTCGTTCTTATGGATTAACTCATGTGCTAAGGTAGTCGTTTCGAAGTATCCCGTTTTGAGGTGAACACCTCGCAAAACCTGGTATTTCAATGTGCTTCTTCGGACTTCACTATGGTGGCGAAAGTCACCGATTGGTTTCAGCCACATCTCCTTCAACACGATATCTCATTTATGTTGTTACACTGCCCTACACTGATTTTCCACCACCTTCACATCAACTCTCCTTGATCGAGGCCTTCCATTCCACTCACACAAGGCACTTTCCCGCCGAACACACCGTAATGAAGATCTGCTACCCCAACTGCGACAATGTCGTTGGGGCTGGTTTGTAAAGCAAGCGTTTGGGACGTGAGGCCCAGACTGGGGAGAGGGGAGAACACGACGAACACTTACCAGAGGTTGCTGTGTGGCGAGTCTTCTCAGCTATTTCTCACTAACTTTTGTTGTTCCCCTTGTTCTCTTTCTCTCAATGCTTGAAATATATGGCCGAAGATGCTGAGTTCGAAGGCGCAACAGATCGTCGAGAGGGAGAGCAACAGGCAAAATATTCCCACTCCCAATAATATCATTCCGACGGTGAATTTGCTGCAATAAGAGATGCGTTATGATATACACCACATTGTTCTGGCCGGTTCTGTGTGTGTGTCTCTGCATTACTCTGAGTCACAAAATGACACCCACACGTGTATTTGACCGGCATTTGATCTGTTCGTGACAGTCGTCTTAACTTATGATAAAATAACTGCTCTTTTGCAACGGTGAAATGTCAACTGTGTCCACGTCATGGACGGTGCCCGTCGTCAATGTTTAAATCCAAACTCATTACTGTTCCTTTTCACAAGATCGTTTCACTGAAGGAGACTGTGCGATACAGGATGGCCGTGTGATAGCCGATGTGGAGGAACCGGAGGCAGACTTGCACGCCTTGGAGCGAGGAAAGGGGTTAAGAAAGTAGAGCACGTGGCCGACTACACCACGCGGCACTCAAGCGGACAGCCAATTCCTGTTCCGGAGGCATTACTCCAGACAGGACGCCTGCTTGCGCCTCTTGAATGCTATTATGCCTCCAAGAGGCCGAAATTCAGTGGCAGATCGGCAGACCATAAGACAATTTGCACAGTTGTCACTCCTTGCGGAGGGACAACTAGCGGCCACGGTTTAGTTAATAGTCAAGTGTCGGGGTCTCCCAATCTCCGTGGTCAAGCGATGACCCCCCTTGTTTGCATTCGCTCCGGATGGTCGTTGAGTGGAAGTGCATAAATGAGGCTAACGTGGCAGTAGGCGAAGCAGGAGACATAGTGCGTGGAGTGGAAAAGGGAGTGAATTTGATGAGAGCCGCTCGAGGGCGGCAAGACTGCGCCATTAAACGGCAGACTGAGTAGCTGCTAGTAGAGAAAATTCGGGCCAGACGAAAGGAAACGACTCACTTGAAAGCCTGATCTTGCTTGTCAAAATCAGCATCGAGTATGGATGAATTAAAATTATAATCAATGTCGATGTCCTTGAAGCTTTGACGGTAGTTGACGGCCATGAGTACTGCGCCGGAGATGATAAGAGCGACACTAAACAAAAGCAAAATGATGGAGATCACTTTGAAGACGGCAGCATTAGCATGGAAGAAAGTCGCAGCGCCCTCTCTGCAGCCGCCCATTTTGTCCGAAATCCTAGAAAGCCAAAATGAAAATTAAGAGATGCGTAGAAGAGGCGCTTCGGGCCAAATATAGCGATGTCGACAAATATCCGCTTTAAGGGGGAGGCCTTCCTACCTCTTCACCTGTCGTGCAGTTTAAGCACAAAATTGCTGCGCCACAGGTGGTGGGACACGTTAGTGGGCAGTGAGTCCACCTCCCACTCCAGTGGTGCACACGACTGACATGCAAGAGTTGAGGGCGGGAGATGCATTTGGAGGAGAGGCTGCATAAATTCACTACACCTCCACCTATGGTAGCATTAACAACCATGGCCTGTCGAAGAGGTGACAATTGGGAGATGTGAACCAGTGGAAAGAGTGCCTCCCCCTACCGAATGATCATGGAAGGTGCAGTAGGCGGTCTCGTGTGCGACATGGAGACGCCAAGTCTCTGACGTCAACGCACGAGTCCACTTCTATTGCAAACAAGGTGTGTTTGACCGAGTAATTGGTGAACGACAAGGGAAGAGCAACTTGGGGGCATGAAATATAATCCCAAGTATGTCCACTGCTCCTGCGCCCCCACCGCGACCACCTCGCCTCACACGTGAGGTGAGGTGAGGGCGAACGGTTTGGGTCGCGACGGTGGCGAAAGTGTGGTGGTGTGGAGATACGCGTGCTCCTGCGCATAGCGACGGTGTGTCTTACCTTGTGGAGGCAGGTCTGATCGAATGGGCCCAGACCGCCACAACCCTCGCTTTAAATAGCGTCGCTGCCTGCGGTGCGGAGGAATTGAGGTGGCGAGAGAGGAGGCGCGCAAAACAAACTGGCAGAGCACAGTGGAGTACTTTAGGCGCAGCACGGAAAACCTTACGTGGTGACGGTTGACAGACCAAGTAGTAGGTTCTGATGGCACAGGCGAGTCTTGGGGCGACGCAGCCCTTTTGGTAGCCACTTCAGCAGCAGGGTTTACTTGTCTTTACTCTCCAGATGCTCACACACAATGCGAAGCTACTCCGCAACAACTACGCCAGGAAAATGCGGTTCTACGTGTAAATCTGGCAGCGCATTCGATTTTCTTCCGTGCATCACTGCACTAGGGGGAAACATCCGGACAACTTTCCTCCCACTCATGGCAGTCAACTCGTGCAGCGCGTTTCAACAGTCGGCGAAGAATACTTGCACTACCGTATTCGTCAAACACCTTTCGACATCAGCCAGCATCGAAACATCGCATTGAATTAAGAAACTTACCATTGATTTGCTTTCTTTGTCACACACACTTGTTTTGCCACTCCCCAGGCAACATTGTCGCGGAGGCGGAATATGTGCGCGTTGGTGGCAAACTGCCATCACATGATGGTTTGAGAAGTGCTGCGTGCGTCTCCATTTCGCGAGGCACTTCTGTTTGCGTGGGTAGGGAATGCTGTTTGAAGCAGCAAGTAAAGCTGTGTCAGGTGACTGTGGCTCCCTCATCAGTAGTTGGCTGAGTGATTGAGGCTGAACTGACATGTATACTGAGGCAATTGTCTGAATCTGTTGGTGAGCGAAAGTGAATTTTATGCTTGACCTCTTCAACCGATGGGCCAACAAACAGATCAGTTGGTGGAGTTGGCTCAATGAGGCTGATAATTTTGTTGCAATCGTCTCACCATTCCGATGACACCCAACTCCTTCGAACACAACACAGCAACACGCCATATTGGATAACCGTGTGGACTCAGAACGAGCATTTCATGTCAGAGCGGTGGGGAACAATCATGGACATCGTCGGTGGCATTCAGAGAGTGGCTGCTAACTGACGCACAAACTGGCAGTTTTGCGGTCATGTGAATCGGTAATGGGCCATGTTTAAAATAATTAACAGTACACCAAGTTAGTGCCGAGGCGGGGAGCACTGAAATGATAGAGTTGAGCGAAGACGTCATTCCAACGGTGTGCCTGGCGGATCGAGTTCTCAGAGAGATGTTCGCTTTGAAGGGAGATTGTCTTACAGCATTCAGACAAGAACTTCGTCCACCTTCCACAGCGGACTAGCAAACTGGATGGCGAGCCGACTTGTGGAATGAAACTCTTGCTAAATGGAAACAAACGCTTCCCGCTACAACGAGACAGGCAAAATCACATAAGTTTGCGACGTCTGTGACGTAAAGACGGAGCTTCACACTCGTCTTAATGTAATTAATAGTCGTGCAAATAGGCGGTGGAGCAGGGAAGAGTGACTGGTAGGGCTGAGTGAAGACGTCATCTCGACGGTGAGCCTCCTCTACTTCCACCCATGTGGAAAGCCTGCAGTGCCTCTCAAGGGGCTGTCCACCCCAGCACAATGTCTCCTTAAAACAATCATGCCTGCACGATGATGATGTTGCTGCCAACAACCTCCTGATGGGCAGATAATCCGACTTTAGGTGGGGCTTTTGATATCCGTTATTAACAACTCCATTTGTTAATTCATCGGACTCGGCTCAGTTGTAGACTTTTGAACGCTCTTACTAAGTATAATATTCCCGTTGTTCTGATGAAGGCCGTCAGTTATCCTTGAAATGCAGGTCCTAGGAAATATTGCATAACGGTGCGCAGGGAATTCGCCCTAATCCCACATTGCTTTTTGGCCTCTGTGCTTCTGGATCGGGCGAAACAGTCGTAACTGTCTTTGAAAGTGCTCTAAAGGTTACAGGTTTCCACTGGAAAGGCAATAGTGGGCACATCTGAATTCACAAGGGCGAGCAGGAGGTTGGTCTACGTCGTGAGTGTGAGATGGTAACGGAGGTATCAAGTAGCGAGGTTGTAAAACCGTTTTCGAGAGTAACGTCGGAATGTGCCCAGGTAATCTGCTCATCGAACCGACATGTACTCCGTGTTCACTCTCCGAAGGGTCGTTGGAAGGAGGAGAAAAAGTCGCATCATTAGCGGATCCGTGGCCCACCGCTTCTTCAGGGACTCCAATGCGCCCGGGGAGTGCGTCTGCTGCAATCTGAATACGTAATCGAACTTGGCAGATCTTCTTGGACGCATTCTTTGCCTTGGACAGGGTTTACTCGATGGTTGGTGATTGTATGTGAAACACTATTCACCACAAAGATTGACGACAACCTCACCGGCCATGTTCACCAAGTCGTGTCAGCAGGCGACTTTAGTTATTGGATGAAGGAGGATAAGTTGATTGAGATAATTAGTTGTCCTTAAAAAAAGGTGTAGGAGAAAATATTTCATGTCGCGCGCAGAGACTTGCCCTAATTCTACCGTGTCTTTGGCTTCTGTGCACTCTGGATTAGCAAACAGTGAAAACTGACGGTGGAACTGCTTTTACGGCTACAATCTTCATCGTAAAACGCTCTGGTACGCATATTTGGATTCCAAAAGTGGATGCAACGACACCCCTACGGTCAGATGATGACGAATGAGAACAGCACTATTAGTCAAGAGTATTCAATTGCTGCTAATGATCCTCAGATACCTGAAAACAGGCAGTTTTTATGGCATATTCACAAATCACGCTGCCGTAAATATACCAACTGTTCTTAACATCACTTCTCTCCTGCCACCTCTCCCTCCTCCTACGATCCTCGGCGATCCCTCTGTTCATTTGGCAGACTATCTGCCACGTCGTGGCCGTGGTTCTCATTGGTTTGACTAGCAGATCACGCGATTTACTTATCTTCCGATTTGGACAACATGCATATCGCTTCTCTGTCTCACCCCACACTGGACGACCCAACATCTACTCGTTCACTTTCGCCTCCTTTTTATTCCCACTTACCTAGATCACTGCAGTGCAGCGTTCGGTGTATTTAAATTCTCCCAATTCTCATTTTAACCTCTGCTCTTCAAGCCAATCTTCACCCTCCAAAGTCCATACAAGCCATCTAATGCTGGCCTTCAGTGCGGGTTTCATTTTTATTGCACTGACTGCTTTCGTCCTCAAATCAATCGGAAGAGGCAGCTTACTTCCCAAAATATCTTCCTTTATGCGCCCTAATATCTCGTATGAACCTAAACTGGGCCGCAATGGGCCAATGAGATGTTGGGTCATGTGGCGGGCGCTTTAAAGGTTGGAAAGATTGGAGGGCCGATGGAGTTGAGTTGTGGTGTGAAGAACCCCTTGGGGTAAAATTAGCAAAATGATTGAGTTCGACGTTGGAAGCTGATGAGGTTAGGCGTGTCGTTTCATGTTTGGTCTGCTAGAGCTTATGGGAGTTCTCGATGGTGTCGATGTGATACATTTCGAATGACGGGCGGTTCGAGAGTGAGCTAGCCGAATCGAATTCTCAAGAGAGATGTCGCTTTTGGAGAGATGGTTGCTCGAGTTTTGGTAGGTACGTGAGGAGGTTATTTAGCATTGACCGACTGTACTGCATCGCTTATGGACCTCGACATGATTGTGCACATCTGGATGGAATGTGACAGGAATGCGTGTGTGGTGTGTGTGTGGGATGGCTGGCTGGCTAGATGGATGGGTGGAGATTTGCGTTAGTTCGCGTGGGTTAATGGAGGCGGAAGGAGTTGTGGTTTGGAGTGATGTTGGACGGATGCGTGTTTGTCGGGTAGTATGTGTACAGAATTGGGAGGAAGTAAGGGGATACAAAAGGCTAGCTGCTTGAAACTGACATGCAGTAATAAGACTGTAAGTCGTGTGGTGGAGGTGCTGCCTGAGTGTACCTGTACGCCGTTGATTGTGTTTGGTGTTTGAGGAGACTGCCGAGGTGCTTTGGAAGAAGTGGATTTTGTTCTGGAGTCTTTACTTTTGAAGATTGTGGAGTGGTGGCGTATGTGGATGCGCAAGTGTTTGTGTAGAAAGTGAATGGTTGTTATCTGGATCACGCCATCTTTTGGTTTTGTGCACCAGGGAGGCTGTTAAGGTGAGGTGGTGTTGGGCCTTTCGAGAACTGCGTGGTCCGTTTGAACGTCTCTGTGGAGATGCAGTTGTGATGTGACTTGTAATCGCAGACAAGTTGACTTGTTCCTCGTTTGAGAGGAGCTTTTGATCTTTCTGTATAGCGGGGGGTCGGTCGCGGTGTCTTACTGCCCGTTCAGCCGTCAATGTTGTCATGCATGCCCTTGCGTGACGACTGCATTTGAGAAGGAGTCTTTTTTCTTGTCGCATAGCGTTGAGTTCAAACAGTGTACCTCTCGGAATCCAGGACGCGTGGGGAGTGGAGGAGTGTGGGTCAGATAGCCTTCCCGCGTCCTCGCAACGCTCTTCCGACGCCGCACCGCGGACCTCGTGCACTCGCTGTACGTACGCGGTATATGGGGCAATAATGGATGAGAACTCGGGATACACGAACCCCTGGCCTGGGATATCAGAACGCCAGAACAAATGGCTGACCTGCTACTTCCCTCGTTCCTGCCTTCCGGTGCCCCCACTGCCAAACCCTCTGTTTCGATTGTGGTTAATGTCAGTGAGGTAAGGCTGCCCTCCCTTCTCCAATGCCGACTTAGAATTGTTCTCCGGTGTGGCAGAGTGAGTCGGCCGCAAGGGAGAAAGATGAGGGAGACTGTGAATTCACGGGAGTGGCCAGTAAGTGTATGAATTAGGGCGTACAAAGCCAATGGGGGAGAAAGGAGACGGATTGTGGGTGTGACAACTGCTCGGTGTTTGATGTTCCGAGGTTCGTGCTTAACTTGCACTCGTTTATGATATCAGCGAACCTTCGTGTCGAGTAGACAGGGGCGTTGCTTGAGGTGTGGGAAATGGTTGAGATCAGCGGATACATGTTGGTAGATTTGGCGTCAGTGTAAGGCCGATATTGTAGTATAAAGGGATGGAGCCCGGGGGGGGTTGGAATGATTGTCCTGCAAGATTCGAGTCTGTGGTTGCACCGTCGAGGTAAGGTAGCAATTGGTGGGAACAGATGGGAAGTGGATTGGAAGGTGGCTGAGAGAGTGGAATTCATCGTTGCATGAAAAGTAATTCTACTTGGGCGAAAAACGGTGAGTGCCCACTTCGCCTCTTTACCGAGGCACAGACTCGAAGAATCGAGACGAGACGAGACGAAAGTGTGCCGCACTCTTCGGCAGTAGACACCGGTCGAGTAGCCTTTACGACAGAAGAGGGCAACGTGGAAGCTGTCTGGGAGCGAGACGGCGATAGGGAAGCATTCTGCAGCTATGCCACTGGAGAGTCCACATCCGTCGACAGGCACCCCCAACTGGGTCAACTGACACCTCTTCACTGCGCCTCCGAGGCATGGACGAGGCTTGCAACAGGCGAGACGCAGTGGTAGCACCTGTGGAGTTCACTGCGCTTTCGCTGTGCTACCCCGCAACGTAAGACGTTAAATATGAGGTCGCCTTGTGAATGGGAGAAGGCGAGTGAAAGAGGCGTTGCGCCCGTCATTCCGACGATTCCTCTTCGGTCATGTTTGGGCTCTACATTTTAACGACGGTGACGAGAAGTCCTGTGTACGCCACCTTATCAGCTCGCAATTGTTTGGATTAATTCACTGAATAGAGAACCCGACGGTAAAGAAGAGAGGTTCGGCAGGATACCCACGTGGTGACAGGTTCGACCGGATAAGCGTTTACCAATACAGCCGACACACGTTGACCAAACTTTAAGAACTGCAAAGCCTTCAACATCCGTTGAATTTACGAACCCATCCAAACGCCCCTTATGCATTGAATGTTACGATTAAAATACTTCCAGAAGTAAGAACTAATTAAACAGTCGTTTGGCACATACACATTTTATAAGAACCGAGCGTCGAGCACACGGTACATATTGCAGCGTTTTAACTTAAAGTTGAATGAATGAAAACACCTTTGCTAAATATTCTGGTATAAGAAATCACACAGACTTGTTAGATTCCGATGCTAAGGCAATTCTCCACATCACAAAATGTGAGACTTTGCGGCCCACCGGGTAGATGGAATGTAAATATACGCAAATCTGTCGTATAAAAATGGCATGTGTAACTTTCGTAAGTCAGCTTTTCTCCGCATTGAAAGACACCTTTTGAAACAGGATAAGAGATGCAGCTGTGCAAGAATGCCTACTCGGAGAACAAAAGACGAGGAAAAGAAGAACCCCCCTGTAAGCCAATACGATATTTTCATCCTTCTAAAGCACCCTTAGTCATTTTAGGCATCCACGAAAGAGAACCGGGTACGAGTATCAATTGCAAAAATGGCCCGGAATTTGAGTTGCCGCAATGTAAGTACTAACCAACCAACCCCGATCGGAAGCATGCAAGTAAAAGCAAAAGTGTAATCGTAACATTTAGATGGGTGATTGAAAATGAACCAAAATAAACCTACCAAAAAGTCACATTTGAAGTTCATATCCACTTCAAAAGGAAAGAAACAGATCTAGCACACTACACTAACCAAAAGGGAAACCCGGTGTCCATCAAATAAAGATCGAACAGTATCCACAGTGGACATTCAACAACCTTGCTGATAACATTCTCAGCATTAGTAGCATTGATGAGGTCTAAAAGGACCAAAAAAACCCAGGAAAAAACGTTTTAAAAATAACGGCAATAGTAGTATGCCTTCTTGTAATGCTGTTAGCTGAACCATCATCAGCCCTACGCACGAAGATAAAAACAATTGATCACTGGCTGGGAACTCAATCTTATTTCGTACGTTAAAAGCAATCCTGTCACATCTGGTAAACGTCAAAATCGTCATGAGATTACCCAAATGGTCATTTAGTCGTTTGCGCATTTCATAAAATGAGGATCCGAAGCATGTGGAAGTGGCGCCCGTATTGACGAGAAAAGGAAGACCGTATTCATAAAAATGGAGCAAGCACTCTTTGACCGCCGGTTTTTCGACTTGCCCCTTCGACTGGGGAATCTCCTTGTTTATCTGTCGTACCAAGTCATAGAAAACCTAACATTTTTAAATAAAACAAGTTGCGTAACTTTGCGAAAATTGGTTTAGAGAAGAATTTTTTAAGATGTCCAAACAGTCAAATTTATTTCTTTTTTACGTCGGTAAATGGGTTGGAAAATAGGCAAAAAACAGGAAAAGTACAGAAGCAAATATTACAGCGATGGATGCGACAAACAACGATCAAGCTAAGACTTACTTCTGAGACATTAATTTTGGATTTTGCGCTGGTTTCCATAAATTGAGCAGTTCCACTGCGCGCCGCGAGTTCTGACCCTCTCTTTGGCCGAGGCCCCTCTCATCCTCCAAGTCGCATTATTTCCAACAAGACATGGGAACAGTTTCGGCATCCTTGACGCGAATTATGTGCTCACGAGATCGAAACAAGGTCAAAGAGACTGGGAGAGAAGTGATTGAGTACGTCAGGATAAAGCCTTGTCCATTTTTCATGTACAGTCTCTCATCGCTGTGAATTGTTCCTGCTAAGATTGCAACAACTACAAATAGGGCTTACGGTGCCAGCAGTGTCTAGTATTTCGATATACACTGCTTTCGTTGTCGATTTCAACCTTTTCCGGTAACTATCCTCATGTCGGATCATATTTCTCGACGAATATTCCCCTGCACGAACTGCACAGTCAAAGCACTCTTCCCGCACTCGCGCTTCCAAGGACTACAACTTATACTCCCTCATTAAACTCCGGTCCGACAAGCTACGCAGATCCGCGGAGGCCGCCTACTCACCTGACCAGCAAAACAAACCCATGTATTTACTTTCGACCAGAATAATTACCCTACCCCTTCAGACCATGTTTATTACGGCCAAAAATTACTTTATGTCAAATTTTAAGCAGGTTCCAACAACTTTAACCATCTCTACACTACACAAGAAATAGATTATTCTAGTCGGCACGCACAAACTGGTTGCGGAACTGCAACCAATCCTCACACGGTCGGTTCTATAGAGCCTTGTCGGAATCAAATCCCACTCCGTAGAACATGTGAGTCCAAACTTACTCTACGCAAAACGTGTAAACTCATACATCCCCCACATCCATTTACAGTTGATCTGAAACGTTCACTAAACCGACAACTGTGACGTCGGCCCCTACGGCCGCCCAGAGAACCCACACCCTCGCCTCACTACAGACCTCCTTACGGGCCCTATCAAAATATACCGACCCACTAAAGTGTAGTTCAGGCAAAAGATCCATATTGAGCCCTGAGAAACATTTAAAACCAGAAAGCTAGAATGAGCAACAATGCATGACCCAAATCTACCGTAGGACAAAATCAACTACATACCAACTCACTTGGAGTGCAACGCATAAAGACCAAAAAGAACATTTGTAGAAGCCTAGAGGCATTATCAAAGCAACTGTGTTTGGTAAGAAATTGACTAAGAAAACTATCGCATAGTCAAACATGCCGATGCCAGAGAGGTGGGAGAATCTGCAACTTCAAGTACATCACAAAGCAATCGAGCCGATGCACGAATATTGAACTGGGCATTAAGGATGAAAGAAAGAGACTGAGTATTTCGCCTCCACAGAAAAGCCCTGCCGTTATTACTGACAGAGCCGCAACCAACGAATCGACAACTGAGCCTCTGAAGCGAAAATTAGCAGACGGAAACATCGGTCCACCTTTTTCCGCAGACTCAACTACTTCTAAATACTTAGTCGGTTTTACTTCGGCACACTTAAGAGTCAAATACAAGTACTGGTGCACCGCTGATGCTACCGAAGAGTTCCTTCACAGCCGCCCAGAATGGCTCGTCTGTGAGCATAGGCAATTTGTTTTGCAGTAGCCTCGGTGGGCTTCCCAATGAGACCACCCGAGTTTCAGCACTAACATATACAGTGTTCGAGTTGCCTCCACTGCTTTCGACTTGGCGGGCGACAAGTGAGATGATAGGTGTGGATCGTGTTGGGCGCCCAACAAGCAGGAGCGCAATCTGGCTCACTCTCGACAGCACGCCCGGTGTACATTTTGAAGGCATTGAAGTCTGAAAGAAGAAGAAATAAGCACATTAGTTAAGCGACAAAAGTAGAAAAAAAGGAATAGAGTGTTTTGGCTTTAGATAGGAAAGCAAACAGCTTACAATACTATATGGAGAGTTTGAACCCATCATGGATGGTGGGAATCCGCAAAATTGTCTAGGTCCTTTCTTCAAACTGTCAGTGAAAATCACAATATAGTAACTTTAGTATTATGCACGGCGCAAAAAGTGTGTGACGGGCACAATCTTGTTTGATTAAAGAAATCTGCAATTATCTACTTGTGTCCCTTGATGGCTCCGATTTTGAACAGAGGCATAACAATGCTCTCTCAGCCATTAGCGTTTTCCGGTAGTGAGTGGGAAAAAGGCCTGCATTTGCGACGTTGCAGGGGACAATGCGCGACCCGTTATGATATCGCACAAGTTAGACAATTTATCATTGGATTGACGGTACTTGTCTACTCTAAAAGTGGCCCAAAACACGGAAGACGGTGTATTAAAAACGTCGATAGTAACGTGTCATCCGACATTCCGACTTTTGACTACCTGTACGTTAATTCGATAGGCCACCAATAAACTTGTTCCAACGGATTGGCTGAATTGAAATTGCACGAAAAAAGAAAAACCGTTTAGCGGCGTTTATAAACGTGCATAGACTTCCATGGGACATCCAAAATTTTACGCCGCCCACGTTCCCAATGATACCGCCGTTTGGCCGCACTAATTGAAGGAAACGGCGGTGTGGACAGCAGGTAGGCGGGGTGTGAAGCTTAAAAAGACGGTCGAAACACGGTGAGTAGGGATGTTTGTCGACCGAAAATTTGCCCTTACCGCTGACAGATCACGAAGAATGCGCCAAAAAAGGCACTGGTTTTAAAATCGATAAGACATATTGCCCAAGTTGTTTACAATCGTTCTAATGGCAACCGTGACTCATCCGCATTTGATGCCAAGCCCGAACAAGCCGACTTCCACTTTACGGCCATTAGCCAGCACGCCATCCATGGGGTTAAGGGGAAACACGCGTTTAGAGCACCCCGACGCCCGTCAAATAACCGAGAACACACGAAACCACGACGGCAGTGTTGATTGATAGTGGTCAGGAGACATGTCAAAAGGGCCTTTTTTAGCACGACGATAATCGGAGGGGGGCAAACGCTCATAAAATGGATTTCGAGTCGACATGAAAAGAAGGATTCATTTACAAAAAAGTACTTAAAATAGGTGTCGACTTCCAAACGATGCACCGATTTCTTTGTTCCACGAAAAAATCACGTATCTCGCATGAGGTGTGCATTGATAAGACGCGGTTTGGTGGGTGCTATCGCGCCTAAGGACAAGGTTGTGACACTAACGCTACCGGACGGGAGATGAATCAGCAGACACGCAAATGCCCAAGAGAGTGCAAAACTATCACCGTTAAGGGTTTCTACGCCATTCCATAAATAGAAGTTTAGCGAATAAAAAAAGGGAATTAATTCAAACAAAGACGGTTATTCATTTAATTTTGGGTATGCGATTGCAACGACAAATACCAAGCAAAGAAAAGTAGTTTGAATGAAAATGAAAGCATGGAAAGAAACTTTGTATAGTTGGAGAAAAACTTTATTTGACGATAATGACGAGTTTAGAGACGATGACAAACACGAAGGAGTGCGAAGCGAAAAAGTTGTGACTGATGATAGCGTTATGGGTACGACAACTGAAAGCTACAAAAGTGAAGCAAATGACGACATAAAAACATACGATACGAAAATGGAAGTCGTGTTAAAAAGCTTTAGATGATTCTAATTGTTGAATGAAACGAAATGCATGCAGATGCAGAGAGAGATATAATAAAAGGAAGCGATGATGACTGCGGAAATGCGAAATGATGACGTCGATTATGATTAGTTGTAGTAGCATGGTGGTGTTAGATGGTGAGAGTCGCAGTGCTTGACTTAGGAGCAAGCTGGCTCGAATGCACCACAGAACCACCCACCCCGACGTTTTAGATTCGGCCACTGGGAGGCCGTAGCGCTGCGCCAAACTCAGAGCTCGGCTGCGGCGGCGCTTGTTTGTCACTGAATCAGTCGTGCGCCGCGGAGGCAGAACGGGAGCAGCAGCGCCTCCACCGGAGGGCGATGACGGCCATGCCAACCGCTCTTCGTCATAGCCTGAGGAGGGTGTTCTCCGCCCACACTAGCTGCCATCACGACGTCCCTTGACGTGGTTGCGGGGCGGTTCCGTCGCCGGCGTTAACGCATCTAACGCGGCGACGCAACCTAGCAAACAGCCAGAGTTTCATATATAAGCGTTTGTAGTGAGTGTCAAGGAGATTATTGACAGACCATTGTGATTCGGGTCACAACATTGAAAAAAGGAAGCCGAAAAAGAATTGAGAAAGAAGACATACAGCTAGACAAAACAATTCTGCCCGGCCAGTCCCAAATTAATTTTTGTGTTACGGAGGTATTTATAGGACTCTAATGTTTGGGAAATAAATACTCTGTATAGATAAGGACGAGCTGAAAAACGTCAGACGTTCAGCACTGCTAACAGGAAGGAGCTAGAGGAGGTAAAATTGGGGATGTCAAATTATCCGTCTTAAAAATAAGAGCACCCTTTGTAGAAGGCCACCATGTGAGATACTGTACCCATTTGACTACAACACGAAAGTGACATACTTCCTGAAGGGGGTAAACAAGGCAACTGGAAAGTTGTGCCCTACAATATGGCAGGTAGATCTATAAAGAATTAAAGTTGTTTGTAGAAAGTTCCGAGGGAGAGTCCCAAAAGGATCTCCACTCATATCTGTACTATTGCTACATACTCTTAAACACCCACAGGACCAATCTAGAACGATTTTCGATACAACTCGCGCGCAGGAGGTCGAAAGAGCATGTAAGCTTTCTTGAGCTACGCACACGTGTAATGACACACTCGCAAGCTCAACCTGGAATAAACTGTCACAAAAACGAGGTAAAAAAGCAGAGGTAGTTAAGCCGATGACGGCGTAGGGGGTGGGCAAATCTACCTGATTCACATTCCTTTGTGGTCAAGATGGAGGATAGGCAGTTACGAGGGTCCGTTATCATCCATTTGCAGAAACGATGGGAGAAGCAGTGACCGGAGCAGCCACTTGTCGTCAGTAGCAGCGGCGCTGTGACAAGCGTAAACAGTTCAGCTGAGCCGCCACCACAGGCTGAGTAGCCCCAGTAGCAGCCGAGTTGGCTGGTTGAGCCCAGAGACTGGAAGTGTTCGCCGGGACCATCTAATCCAAGTGGAAAAAGTGGAGCCCGCCTTAGTGATTATCTTAGATAGTTGAGGGGCCTATGAGTTTAACCTGCTGGAGAAGCTTCAGGTTGACATCACTTTGGTTAGAAGTAGGGACGCCTTGCCATCCGGGCATCATCAATCTGGTGGTTGCCTGCATAAAGAAAAAGGTTGGAAAGGTGGATACGGATGGCCAAGTGATTAAATGTTCCGATGGACGTCCTGTAAACAGCCTGGAAAGAAAATCCGAATCGCCTCTCTCATCTCTGTCCAACTACCCAACCGTTTCCGGACGAGTTTGAGCTGAAGCCTAAGTGCTTCAGATGAGTTCTTCCCTTAAACAGCTGTTAAACCGTGCAAACAAGTACAAGGGGGAGGTGGTTGATGATGGCACCTACTATTTCGCATTCACAAAAGAAAAACAAAATTTTCTTGGCGTGCGTGATCGTAATGTCACCAATCACGCATCAGACTCATCAAGTGCCAAAATAAACATTATGCACGTCGAAATTAGCAAGTTGGACAACAATCCGACACAGTGTCTTAGTGCATTGACTCAAAAGGTAAAAGTGAGGGAACGAATAGACGGTCGTGGGAGGCAATAAGCAGATTTCGCCGCCGCCGTATTCAGTTCAAAGAAATGATACTATTACAGAGAAGGCGGCATTCGGTGACAGAAAGGAGTGTGCTCTACTGGAATTCATAGTGAGAGCACAATAATCGTAGCAAATATGTGCAAAGCAATGATCGAAGCCCTAGAAACAGAGTGACCGCTTATGACAGAAAAGGCCACCTTGAACGCACTGAGAGAAAGTAATAGATGCAATGAGATGAATTGGAGTGAAGATGTAGATGAGAGAAGCCGAGTTTATGTGAGACCAAAAAAGTGAACATTCCGAGGGGAAGAGAAGATAAGTTGAAGAGAACTGGCCAAATGATAGATGGATTGTAGCATGCCTCACTACTGCTCCACTACGAAGGACGCTTTTCATCTCGGAGCTGTTCAACAACATGGGTAGTCTGGGCGTTTCGAGAATGGCAAATATGACAGTTCAAGAGAGCAACACAGGGACCTTTGCCTGAATGCGATAAATTTAAATGAAATAAAGTGCTGAGGAAAGTAGAGTATACGATAAAAGAACAGAGGACAATTTCAGCCAAAGCAAATGAAATTGGAGAGGACGGAAATGGATGGATTCGGATAGAGGTGAAAAAATGGCAAAAAACAAGTTTCTAATGACTGTTCAGCAAAAGGAGCCAATGCTACCTTGTTGGGCCACATTGTGAAACCGGTGCCTGAGTGCCGAATCCATGCTGAAAAGTTGGTCTGCGAAACAAGCATAGTTGTTGGCTGACCATGGCATGCCCGTTGTAGCGCATATTACTTTGCCGTGGCCATCGATGGTCTCGGTAGCCGTAGGGCGCTCCGTTATACTCTGCTGTGCAGGACTGGCGCATCAACGTTCCCCGACCACGCGACCTTTACGGGAATGACACCAATTGCAATGACAGTGGTTAAGAATGCTGCGTGAGCGCATCTCCAGTTTATCTAGCGTTTAGGAACACTCTTTCCCATTTGTACATACCTACTCCTTAGTAATAGGTACGACCTTACAAGTGATTGTTAATTTTAAAAAAAAGAAGGGAATTATAAAATTTTTGTAAAAAAAATATAACTTTTAAATAATTAGCCCTGTCAAACTTTTGTTAATAACCTGTTGCGAATCGTTCAGACAGGCACTTAAAAAATTGAATCAAATGTGGTTGACACCATCAGAGCCTGGACGGAAATTTACGATTTTAAAGGGTTCTGCCAAGAAAAAGAAGAAATAAGTGGCAGTCTGAAGGCGGGTGAGGTCCAGGCGCTACAGGAGGTTCTGCCAACGCATCCCCATCCAGTCAGGCAATTTTTTGGCGAGTGGCCGAAACGTGTGCGGCTCGCACCGATCATGGTGGAGCGTCAACGACGCCCTCGCGACCGCTTCGCCACTTTGGCCGCTGCTGCTCGATTTTTGCTACCCATCGCTCGTTTCGGCGAGTTGTCAAACGCAAACAAGTTGAATTGACCGTTTGGCAAAATTTCACAGTTACCGAAAACCTTTACACCTCAGATACGACCAGCATAATAATTTCTTGGTGATCTTCAGCTCCCGCCCTTTGATGCGTCCTAAAAACTGGTTCCGTCTTGTATAACCCCAATTCATCTGTTTCGGTCCAAAGTTTTTGTACGCAAAAACGTTCACCTTTCGGCGCCCCCCGTAATTAGTCTTTTCAAGGTGGATCAACTTCCCTGCCTTTCAGGATGCAAGGAGTCTTCAGGACGTGTGCTAATGCGCTGCCACCAAAGGCGTTTCCTCCACACAGCCCAAGCTCTTAATCGTAACTTTTGTCCTACTGCGATTGATGGTGATTCGCTAACTGAGGTCCCTGCAACATCCGCCTGCTGTGCTCCGATTGACGACCAAAATCGTCCGAGCACTTAATTTTCCCTTCAAATGGATGGACAATCAAATCGTTCGATATTTCGCAGTGAAAAAACACCAGGATGAGATTTTGGCAAAAACTTTTGTTGACGACCACTGCTTTTCCTTCAAGGCTTCATTCCATCAGGGAGCACATAAACATCTTGTTGTTTGTGATGTGTTCGTCTTTTCCGGAAAATAGTAAAAAATTAAATTAGGCTTGGTCCGTACGTCTTGTGCTCCCATTGTTAAATGGAGTGAAAACGCAACTATTAAAACAAAAGAAAGTGTTGACCCAAAATCCGCAATCACTCAGTTACTAACCCAATACTTCATCCATAAAACTCTTTACATCTGTTCTGTGTACGGAAACTTCCAGATTCCCATTATTCTCATCTGCAAGAGTCATTTGTTCATGGCCATTCGGACGCTTTGACAAGGACTAAGTAATAGGAGAAGATACATGCGTCAAACGCAATTAGTTGCTAATGATAAGGTAAAGGAAGCTTTAAAAGGAATGAGATGATTACCTTTCGAGTATGTAATGATTTTGGAAAAAAAGAACAAATCGGGCAAAAACCACACCTTTAGTCTCCACAAACCTTATTGTTGGAACGGGCCTTGTTAAAGCGAACAAACTTACAGTGAATTATGCAAGATTAAGGCGCATTGAACTGATTGTAGTCTTACTATTGGACCGAAATCTTATCACAGAGCGGTTTCGAAGCAACTCTTTCTTAGTAGCCTCTAAAAACGCTCTGGCTAACACAAAACGAACACCACGGTAATGTGCTAAGCATCGAACGTAGTCACCACACGGCAGTTTAATTACTTTTTTTCCGTAGATTATTGAAAGCTTTCTGCCAATGCCAATGTTCTTAAAAGGGTGGGAAGGGGCGTCACGATGGATCACTCGACGTTTTACAATTAGAATGTGGAGCCATAAACACTGCGTCAGGGGGGCAATTGATTGAAAACAAAGAGGGGCACGAGGAGGACCCTTGTTGTACACGAGAAAGAGTCTAAGGCTACGCTTATAAAAGAGGATTGGACTCTAGTATCAAGTAAACAAAAGTAATAAACAACTTCAATGATTACTCCTGAAGCAGAGTATTATGTTAAATACCCCCCAAAAAAAACATCCCATACGCCACGATTTTTAGGCCTATTTCAATGCTCAGACGATGTTTGCCTGTAATGGTTGGCCTAAAATTTTTTTGATAGACAAAGAAAGCATCATTTAGTCGGTAAGCAAAGAGATGCAATTAGAATTTGAGAAATTATTTCCGAATGTGCCATTACAAAACGATTTTTTCGCCCAGCACTGAGGGTTTTTAAGGCATAGAAATGTTGAAGACATTTTCAAATTAGAGCTAAAAACAAAATGGTTTATGTGGGCCTCAGAAAGAATATTTGCTTTAACTTGCAAAAATTGGACTATTATGGCCCTCAGTCACCCATGGTTTCACCCCCCTAGTGTCAATGCACAAAGTAATTAGGTCACAAAGTTCTAGGTTTTTAGGCAACATCTTTAAAGATCACTCCCCAAATGAGTATGCTTCGCCAGACTTCAGAAAGGAGATCAAACTAAGGCCAACAAGTTAAAGAACAGATAGGAGCACCTTACCGGAGGGGATAACAACGTCGGGCAGGTCAAGTTTCCATCGCCCCGCGATGCCCAAGTGTCCCATCAGAATTTTTATTGCCTGAGAACGGAGAACGTGGATGCTAGCAGTGTGTTCAGCAAAGGATCATCGGCAGCCTCCTTTCCACCGATGTAAATGCCAGAGGTGCCGAGAAAAGTTTGCTGTTGCCGTCGTAACTGGCCGCGCTCCTCCAACGCCTCATCCCCGCCGCCGGAGCATTGGTCATGGCAGTTGGTGATGGCGTAGGCGTGGCTGGCGGCGACACACCACAATGATGCCACCAGGAAGAGGATAGGGAATGAGCAGACCGAATGCCAGAGCAAACAATGAAGGTGATGCCGAATGTACTGTCCCAGGTATAAGTGGCCGATGACGATTTCGCTGGTTTGGCTCCAGCTCTGAATTGTGATGGGAGTTCAAAGAGGAAGGGGAGGTTAAAAAATTGAAAAATTAAAGCGTGTGCTTAGGACAGTATTGTTCAGTGATGATAAGGCGTTTGTTGAATGACTTACGCAAAAAGGACCCATTATTTTGAGACAGAGAAAGGTCAACAGACCGCCTGCCTTTGACGGATTAGTGCGCATCAACAATACAGGTTGAACCACCAAATAAATATTTCATGTCGAAAATGTACAGGAGAAGGTTCATGCCTTAATAATTGGTCATGAAGTCATACCAAATTTTTCGGACTTGGTTTTAATTCTTATATTTAAATACACATGTGAATAATGTTTCTTTTGATGGAAGCATTTCAGCTTCTTATTCACAAGCGGATTTTATTTAGAAATCGGGTAGATTAGGTAATTATCCGACATCACC
>QEYB01000040.1:0-10765 GCA_017562135.1 Dipylidium caninum | reverse complement strand
CACCCAATTGGCCTTATGGCATTAAAGGTTCACCAAAAGCACTTCCTTTATAGTCACATGGTTGATAATGAGGTACAATTAAACATTATACTGTTACGAATTCAAATAAGTAAATAGTCCTAAAAGCGGTATGAAATCTAACCTCTCACGACAGGTGCATCACTGAGACGCCTGTAACCACTGTGTAAAGTTCACATTTTTACACTTACCATAAAATATGTTGCTCTAGAACATAACGGGGTGCTACGAATTAATGATGCCTTGAAAGTGAATTTAATGCATTGCAGTGCAGCTTGCATGTGCAAAGGAAGAAATTGCACTGAGTGTTTGTAAAAATTTCATGATTATCTCCTGACTTTATTTCACCACTCTAAGAGTTGATACAATTGCGTGCTCAAATTCATAGCTGAGACCAAGATATCGTTGGAGTGTGGTCGCGGCAGTCGCTTTAGTCCGTGCGCATGGATACAGCATAATTGGGTTCTACTTCACCCACACGAATCACATGAGCTTGATTTCCTCAAAACTCACCCTTGGCACCACCAACGAATACTAAAAACTCTTACAATTTTTCCATCATTTGTGTTTGCTTGATTTGGGGATACGCATGTCTACACCATAATGAGAGTGAGTTCTCAGTCCTGCTTGCATAAAAATGGTTTTGAAAAAGGAAAATGCATAGACCTAAATTGGGCCAGTCAGCAAGGAAAAAAGGGTTTGGCATTTTGCCCGCGAGTTTCTGATTATGTTTTTAAAGAAAGGACACTGTCGTTTATTGCCACCACCCGCTTTTACTCATCCTGTGACCGACATAGCCCGATTTTTTCTAAAAAAATAGCATACAGCGGACTTGAATAAGGCAGTAAACTGCACCGCTTATATGGCAGAATTTGGATGATCGGAAGGTGTTTTTGAGTTGCTGGTAGTGGTTTCATAACCACCACTTCTGTTAAAGCTCTGGTTTGTAAATAAAAGAAGAATCCATTCACAACGTTGCAATATGGACCACAAGTGCTATGCTGCCAATATCCAGATTAACAAACCAACACGCTGAAATTGACTGAAGCTCTTTAAAGTGGATTCTAAAATGTTGAGTGACGTGTCTAGAAGTAAACGAGTAAGGTGAACGAAATAAATCCGATGTATGCTTGAGGTAGGTCAACCGCGATTGCAATCTTTGCATATACAGTGCTCTTCAGATTGCAAAGAGTCAGACTAATCCCGCCCTAAACCCTGTATACCCATGGGCAGTCGCACACTCGTTCACTAATGCGTAAACTGTCATGTAACATCTCACTTCGCAGCTCTTAGCCACATAGTAATGCGGTAGGCCTCCGAGGAGAATCATATTCATTGTGCCAGGTTTCAATTAAACTATCAGTACCCTGTGTGATCGCACGTGCAGTCAAGCAAACACCGGTAGTCCAACAATTAGCATCTAGCAACGTAGACAAGAACCGTTTGCTTCACCGCCAAAAGAAATAAAGTATTTGAAAAATACTTCAGAAAAGTGATAGAGCCTTGGTATAATGGCTGTACCTTAGTCGCAGCATGTCACAAAAGGGTCACAATATAACAATCTTTAGTGTATGAGTACACATTCGACAAGCGCGAAGGAAAAGAAAGCTTGGCTATAAGTGACGAGGGAGCCGTAAATGCATTCGTAGTGGTAATTCAGCGATAACGAGTTCCTAAGTAACGGAAATACACCCTCATATGTATGCAGATTTCGATGCACCATCAACACAATAGCTAAATCAAAAGCGAAACGATAGATAGCTCAGGATTTCATAAGACGAATCCGAATCAAACTTCATCTTTGCGCATCTTGGTGCTTGTGAGCGTGGTATTTGATTGTGGGATGACCCACAAGAATCAACATCCAATAGCTTTTAATGTAAGATTCTACAGGACCCGCCCAGTAGGTCAAGAACAGGATGCATGATAGGCTATTGTGCGTGCATTGAATTCTTATAAATACGTCAGGGTTGTTAACGCAGATAACTATGGATCGAAGGTGGCTTTCCCATTCTACCTCATCTTGTTGGCTGTCTGCGTTTTGGCTAGGGGACCTAGAGAAGACCATGGTACGATTCCTTCTAACGTTTAATCCTGATAACCACACAGGAAGAAATGGTTGGAATTAGTGCTCGTTATGTTTGCAAATTTTTCATCGCTTTAATGACTAACTTGAAAAGCATAATGCAAGTGTATTCACGCGACTGCATCTATCAAATTTGAATGCCTCATATTATTTCATTTGGAACTATCGTTTTTACCCACGCCTTACCTTCTAGCATTCCACAAAT
The DNA here is from genome assembly GCA_017562135.1 of Dipylidium caninum. Lineage (NCBI taxonomy): Eukaryota > Metazoa > Platyhelminthes > Cestoda > Cyclophyllidea > Dipylidiidae > Dipylidium > Dipylidium caninum. The sequence goes on along the minus strand of QEYB01000040.1, from coordinate 8,456 downwards.
ATTTGCTTCAACATTATGCGTGCGAAACTGATTAAACTTACAGAAAATAGTCGAGAAAAGCTGGGGATAATTTAGTCCTGCGAAACCACTTGCAACGTCGCAATCGAGTTGATTGGGGAACACATGACACCATTTTTTGGGATATCTTTCATGGAATACATCTGCAAACACTTTGTACATTTTGTAGTTGCTAGTGTACTTATCCAACACATCTCTCATAATCGCGGGAATAAGGGACAGTGCCAAAAATGAGGTGGAAGATTGAGTTAATTGAATAGAGGCGTTGGGTCCAGGAGGGCCACAAACATGACTTTGCCACCCCATTAGGGCTCAGCTCATTAATATTGGTCTCATTCCTGCAAAGTGCTGTTGCTGACTTCATTGGTGAACAGAGACCACACTGTGAATACTAACTTCCTCAAAGTTAGTCATGTCAACGATTTCCGCGAATCCAGACAGTAGGTCCAACGGCCGAAGGCGTGTGTGACATGTGCATTTGTACTTTGTGCAGTGCAGTGTTTGGTAAATTTCACTTACATTAGGACTCGTATTTAATTTATTTGCAGATGCTCTCAAAGAGTCGGTGCAAAGAAGAAGCACTTCAACCTCAGCATCGACTTTGCCCCACACACGCCCCATAATTTAGCATTGATGCTTTTACCACAGTATCCGGTTCTCCTAAGGCATGCGTTCTTAATCATGCCAGTTTTGGATCAAACACAACAATCCGAGTCATCCTTTTCTTGAGTTAGCCATTCAATTTACACCAAATAAAAGGGCAAATATGGAGGATGTCTACTCTAAGTAGGAGTCACTTAGCCAAATCACATGAAACCTTAATTCTTGATTTTGACTGCAACAAATAAAGCAGTATTATAAAATGTAGAAGTGGATTTCTTTTCACCTAACATCCGCCACGTACTTGCAATCGGATATGCTATTTTCCAATTTAAATTATGTCTCTAAAACAATCGCAACTGTGGTGGAACAGGGCAGTCAGCTGTTGCATCTTGAAGGCATGAACACCATGAAATCCCCTCTGTCACTGATGCCATTGCCGCTTTAATTTTCTGCATTCTTGTGCCAGGTTTAAAAATCATCTAAAAACAATCTTGCTAAGCTTTTCCTATTTTAACTTTTTTTCAGAACTGATGATGGCCAAATGGGAGAAGAAGGCAGCGGCCTTACATGGGTCCCCAGACCCACCAGCAATGTGAGGTATCTCAAGGCTAGCTGAAATCCACACAAACCAAGCTGATGCAATCCACCTACTGCTTCTTTATGCACTTTTTTTATTAGAGCCAAATGGAAGGAGGTACCTTTCTGCGGGCTGCCCAGATTCCCTTAGACAGACCGAAGGCTGCTAACAGTATGAGGCAGAATTGAAACGCCATCTTCAATGCAGATTTCTATTAAAATCGCAATACCTGGCCGTGAAATTCCTAATTCTTGGCCTACACATCCGCTTCCAGATGTGTGCACCAAGACTATCGTGGGTTGTTTAATAATTAAAAAAGTGGAATTAAAGCGATAAGTAGATTATTTGTTTATGAGTTACATGACCCTGAGGCGACGGCAATCGGCGCACAGCATGCATCAACATGGACCACGTGACCCTATACAAATGGATTGACAAGTCTGCTTGTGCCTCCAGTGATGAGCCACGAGGTTCCACGGGGTGGTTTCGCCTTGTGCATAGCTCATTAGATGTTGGGTTGTTTGACTGTAAGGATAGACGTGGAATGGTACATTCAACCACAGTTGAATGATATTTTAATTGCATTGGAACAATGTGTCCCGAAAAACTGATTGACATGTGTTGCGAAAAGTCTGTGGCATACAGTATTGATCTCGTTGTTTTTTCGAGAACTTCCCTTGAATCTTGACCATTATACCTAAAACACGACAGCGAAACATGTGCAAATATGCGATTCTGCAAGCATGGAAACTTGAGCATTGTTTACTTTAAGCACCCTAATTGACACCTTAAACAAAGAGTGGTGTTGGACATCACATTGAGCTCGATTAATTTATATACTTCGTGCGATGTCCATAGATGGAATTTAGATAAATACTAGGACGTAAGCAGGTTCACGGATTACAACATTATTATGCCGTCTGACCATGGAATGAGGTTGCCCGTAATCTTGGGGTGCACCATTGGTAATATGACCTACAACTGAGTTGCAGACCCTATTTTATAGTGCATTGATACATAACCTGACTTTGGAAGGTGTAATCCCGCACCTAAGGCGCAGAAACACACAAATTCTGATCATTTCCCCCAGCTTTTAACGCCACCTGCATCAGTAACCAAGGCTGCATTGTAAAGACATTAGAAATGAGAATCGACGATGATCCCGATTTTGGGGCCACCTGGCATTGGAGGGTCGTAATTTGTCCTTGGAGCCGACACTGGTCCCTGTCTAGCCTTGATTCTGACGGCAACTGGCCTTGAACTCCACCTAGATCGGTATCCAGGGTTCCGAGGTGGCGCAATTCGGCTTTGGAATCGAAGCTGACTTCTGTGCAGTCTCGATTCTTTCGTCATCACAGTCTGTTCTAGCGCATTTGACTGCTCGTGCTGGTAGCTGAAGTAGACCAATTGTCCCTCAAAATAAAGGGCTGGATGGTGGCACTTGTTGATTTGGCTTTCCGCATACAAGGCAGCAATCACCCCTCCTTCGTCCACCACTTGACATCCTCCTGCTTTTGACCTAACCCCTCTTCCTGACACAACTCCGACTCCAACGCCGGCTGCCTACAATACATTCAAACTTTAGTCAAATAGCAGTCGTAAGATCACACTCAACCCGACAATCAACCCCCAAAATGACTGCTTGATAAGAATCTACTAGTGCACCCAGCCATTGCCTGCATCACATGCATGCACCAAAACTAGTGTCCTGACTTAGACCGACCGTACACTCCTCGTCATCAACTCTCTGACATTAAAGAACAAGCAGTGACTACTTCACTCCCTTACAATCATGTCGACGCACACAGGTGATTGCAGTAGCTACTCCTCCTCACCTCCTCACAGGTCTTGGGTACCACAATGCCATCCATATGCAACCATTGAAGCAGAAACCACCAGAGTCTCACTACAACAAATTCGTGGAAGGCTGGACATAGTGAGCAGGGAAAATCTGATTGGATTTATTCACCATTTTACTTCATAACAAAACATCTCACCGGTTAGCTCTTGTTCCCCCTTCGCGTTGCACGTCCCATTGGTTTCCTTCCTCTTGTCTGCTCACCTCCTCCGACGCATGCCTTCGCTTCTCCACCACACTCTACGTCTTCGGTGCCTGTTGAACCTACCAAACTTCTAGAAGCCGAAAAATAGTGGGCCAATCGTTTTCCAGCCGCTTTGCAGTCTCAAACAATCCACAATAAGGAAATGAAAGTGCCACAATTATACAGACCCGTCAAATCACTTTATGCCTACCAACTACAACCTCCTTCGCAAATCAAACTCTAAACATGTTGTGGTAATAGACTGTGGACAAACTACAAGGCACTCGTACACCGAACCATAGCAATATCAAGCTTAACAATGCATTCAAACATAATGGGCATATTTGCACAAGTGGCAGCCCTACTCTGCATTGCTTACAGCAAGCTTCACTATTGTCAAAAATTTGAATTACTCTTTTACCTTATGGCTTAGTTACTGCCAAAAATGGTCCCATATACGATTTAGTAACACTGCTGCCAATGGAACCAACTGATTTTTGCTTTAGTGCCCTGAGGCCATTCCGGTGCAATGCTTCGCGTGTTTTAATGGCAGAAATTAAATCAAAGAAGCACTTGCAAGAGGAAAATTTTTAAGCCACCTCCGAGAATGTAAAACGCTGCGCTGCTCCTCCTCATGAGGCAAGTTTGCCCCTAACTCTCGGGTGCCGCCACTCCATTGCGCATTCAGCAACTTTGTGAGAGTTTTGCATCTGACACCATTTCCGCCGAGTCGTTTGAACATGGGGCATGTGGACAGGCTTTGCCATCATGTTTCAAGCGAGAGGACGAGCCTTTCCTTTTCTTTAAGATGTTGCTCAGGTACATCTGAAGGTAATGCAATCAGCATTCCTATGTTCGGGATTTTAACCGCTTACAATGCATAAGAAACTGCCTCGTCCCAGTCGACACCGCGATAGAAATTCAATTGCATGGCTCCTGTGACGTCTGAGTGGTTCTTAAATTGTGCGATTCAGGACTGGACAAATCCTGCAGTGGCTTTGAAAGCCTTTTTACATTGCTAATCCTATAAAGACCTGATCCCGTTCGCCCCATAGCATCGCTTTCCCTGCTAACATCCTCTCAAACTGCTTCAGACGTAACACAGATTTTAGAAAGGCCACACATCTGCCCTTCCTGTACTTTCAGTCCCATTGACTGTTTTGAGTTCCAGAAATTGCTTCATCATCGATTCATTGATCCATCGATCCATTGGCTCATCGACCGACCGACCGACCGACCAACCAAACGAGTGCTCAGTGTGGATGAGTCAGTAATGAGGCCCAAATCTAGGCCATTCACACACTCACTCACTCATTTACTCAATAACCCAACCTTTGGTCGGGATTAAAGTTGATCTCTGCGTATAAGTGAATTGATGGAATGGAATAGTCGGGAAGTCGGGAGAAGTGGCAGCAACAGCAGCGGTAGCAGTGTGGTTGCTAAGACTAGGACAGATAGCAGGTACCAGGATGAGCAGACTGTAGGCATCACGGAACCAACTCGGCAAGAACTGCTTTGAGTGAGAGGCTACACACTGATGGACACATGGAGGAAGAAACATTGCTTAGTGCCTAAGCCTCTGCTGCTGTATCTTTTTGGCTCCTTCTTCTTCTTCTTCTCCTCCTTCGTCTTCTCCATCTCTTTTTCTTTTTTTCGCTAGCAGGAATGGAAGCCTCTCTGCAGCACATCCTCCGACGGCGTTTGGTGGCAATTCGCAGTTTGTGAACAATCTCTCTCTCTGCTCCTACTCCTCCTCCCCCCTCATCATCTACATCATCATCCTCGCCATTGACTTGGGAAAATGAATGCTCCCATTTGAACCCTAATGCCCTTCTCAGCCATTCTCTTTACCTACCAATTATTTTTGTGATAAAGTAGAGGAAATAAAAGAATCTGATCTGATCTGATCTGATCCGCCAGCTCTGCATTACACTAGGGGAACACACAGCCACGCCTTGTTGTGTGTCAATTTGCACATAACAACGCTAGGCTGGTGGGAGGAGTAGCAGTTGAGGCAGTAGGCTGCGTGATTTGAGGTGTGAAGTTGAAGCGTCGAAACGAATGCAAAGAAGTGCTGGAATGATAAGGAGAATGGTAGGCTAATGATAATGAAGCACGAGATTAATCGGTTTGAGTAGTTGTAGTTGGGTGTTCTAATGCTGCAACGACGCAACAACCAGACAGAGTGGAGACAAGCAGCGCAGTTGTTGTGAAGCCTCAGAATCTCATTTCCTTTCCATTACACTTAACATGTTGTGAAGTGATGGGTGTTACCTCCTGCCTTATCAATTCACCACCAGAGTTGGATAGCCGCTCCGACTACTCCCCCTCTGCTCGACCTTATTCTTCTTCGCCGCTGTCGTCGCCGCCGCTTGAACTCAGCCTAAGGCCAGTTGCCCTACCACTACTACTACTGCTGCTAAAAACGAGTAACTTGTGAGCCCGCCCACTTGACAAAACACCCACTACCGAACAGCATTTCAGTAGTCTCGACATTCCACCTTTAAGTTCAAGCGTAAAAATTTTCGTGGTGATGCGTGAAATGAAGTCTTGCCCCGATCCACCCCGCTCCGCACTGCCCCAGCCCTCCTACTTCTTTCTCCATCTCACAAGCAATCGAAAATTTGACACAAGACAGGGCTGCACTCAACACCTTCTCTCCAAATCTACTCCCATCCCATTTGTTTGTTTGCGTACACTCCACCAAGTACTCGTAATCACCACGCCTCATCGCTAGTAGCTCAGAAAACACGACCCAAATAACACCAAATTCCTGCCGGAGGTAGCATTTACCTCAGCAAACTAGACGGTGTCCTTCTAACAGAAGAAAGTCATCATCACTGCACCCATTGCGGGTTCTTTCGCCTGAATAATCACGCCGACTGCAGTCACTTGGTGTGACCAGTCAATCTCCTCTCAGAAACCGCAACACACAACCGCCAGGTGACGAGGAAAGAAGGACGAAGTCCCACTAACGCGTAGAAGCCGTATGTCCAGCGGGCTCAATCAATTCCTACAAACGCCAACGCATCCGCCAGCACCACACACCACCTGAAGGAGAACGCGTCAATTCATTCTTCCAGCACATGAAAGCACCACGCATATCTCTATATCGAAAATGCATGCATAAAATACCGCGAACATATACATGCTCCCAACTTGCCTTATAATTTGAGTCCTTTACAACTTCTGCTGTAACAGCCGCCAATCGACCATCCTTCCCACGCGTTCATGCATACACCTATTTATCGACTGCAACCCAACTCAAGTCGTATTAACTTACACCGACACTGTAACCATTCATTTTCCTCACTGCAACACACAGCGAAGTGAGAAGACACCCTCTCCTCACAATCATTGGCCCTCCATTTGAATGAGAGGAAACGCATCGAAAAGCACCTACTCCTGAAAGAGAAGGAATATGTATAGGCCTCCAGTGTGGGAAAGCAACATAATACTATCAAAAATGGATGCACAAGATTGCAACCATATACATACAATGCCAACTCGTCTCTCAGTTGATATGATTGTCGCCTTCTACTGCGATGGCATCCAGTCCACAGTTTTCTTCCACATTCATCTATTATTCATTCACCCACCCACTCACTTGACTACGGACGTGAGTAGACGCCGAAACCACCTGTCTTTACTACTATCTTGAGTAAAGAAAGAAGCGACACTCACTTTTTGATGACCGTTGGTAACTAACCACCAGTAGAACTAGCCAAGATAATTAGCAGAATAGAAACAGCTATCTACGCAGTAGGACAAACCAAACACAAATTCTCACACGACCTTAGGGTCATCATTGACGCGGTTGATAGGACCCGGAGGACAATAAAGGAAAATCATACACAAACCCCAAGAACAAATCAAGGCTGCACTAAAACGTGGGCCGAGGCACCTTTCAACAGTCCCAATAAATCAACATTGCCACAGCCATAAAGGAAGAATATAACTGCAATATACTGTTGAATTGTACAAAAAACCTTTAAGATATTGTTTCAATTGCACATGCTTTTATCATCAACTTCTAAGCTATGAATTTCAGGCATTCATATTCCCCTGATATTTATTGTTAGTTTCCTCACCTATGCTTACTAAGCAATTTATTTCACAGCCAAACCTACTAATTAAATTTGATGCTGAATTCAAAAAGTGTAGCTTTTGCATCAGCTTTAACTGTGGTAAAAATGAGCAAAAATCAAAAGTTCGTTTGTTTTGTCGCGCAACGTTGGTCGGCGGACTGATAATCGGTGTGCATGTTGGGGGTACTGATATCGATTGCCGGTGCAATATTTGCTGTAACAACTCGGAGAACCAGCAAATGTTTGGTAATTTTATTTGTTAGTTTTAGTCTCTTAGCCGTTATCAGGTTATTCAGGAGTAGATTATTTGCCTTTGTACGCTCATATTCTCGATTAGACGTAGAGGCTTCATAGTGCGGCTTAAAGCGCTCGCTTTCCCAATATACTGCCTGTCCACGTAATTATTTGGTGCTTTCATTTTGGGATTAGGTAATTGGTTGCAATGGAATCTTTTGGGTGTCGGTGGGCTCCCTTTGTACGCCTAATCGTTACGGTGCAGGCAAATGCTTTAGAATGTGACTGCTGAGACGTCTTGTTTTGCGGACGTTGGGTATAATCGCGTTCATTTGTTGGTGTACGACACTTTGGGTGATGAGGTATGGTTATTCTGACAATTCATTAATTATTTAGCCTTTTATTGACGGCGGTCTCTGATTAATGAGTATTTATTTTGTGGAGGAGAGTCTTAACTGTACCAATTGCTTAGCGCCTGCGCATAATTTCGCTAATAGTTATTCATTACATGCCTTATTATGTATTTTATTTGTCTACATAATCGCTAGATAAGACATTGGAGGAGGTGGCGGTGGAGGTGGAGGAGGCGGAAGAGCTTCAGCTCCTGCCGAAAGTTTGTGTTTTGTGAGCGAGAGTGGAGGCATTATGAGGAGGCGGCAGTGGGTGCGAATCTCGCCTTCGCAATGGCTTGGCATATTTGCCAGGTAAGATTGGATCGCAATTAGTGAATTGTTGGTGTCTTCTCTATGCAGCAATAGATTTGATGTGGGTTTCTTTGTGGGTGGAAACATGTTTTTAGCATTGGTGCGCAGGCCTTTTCGCATTTCATCGCGGCGTATGGTGCGCCAGTTGCGGTTTATAGTTACTGTTGTTGTCATTAGGTCCCCTAAATGT
>QEYB01000350.1:0-31344 GCA_017562135.1 Dipylidium caninum | reverse complement strand
GCGCAGTAGATCAAAGGAATGAAACGACTTTGGATATAGTTCAAAGAAATTCACTTGAAAAAGTGGTTTTGGATGGAATCAGCTCAGCTTCGTGTTAACATCTCGGACGCTGAACAAAGAAGGGTGGGCGAGAGGAATGTGCGTGCAGACTGACGATAAGTGTCCCCACACACTCGATTTTAAATCTCAATTCACGATTGTAAACATTTTTCGCTCAGATTATGCGGTTTTTATTTACAAATTTTTCATGATTGAATACTCCTAGTGGGACGCAACAGAGAAGGCCTTTGTAGGCAGTGTGATCCTCGTTGAGGTTCACGGTTTTATTGACTTAACATAAAACTTTCGCATGGATAAAAGCAAGGCCGCCCACCCTTGGCTACCTCTAGACTTGTCACATAGTTTTAGAGACCTTAGGGTGTCGGTATTTTATAATAGGGTTTTCGCGCTTCAGATTTTTTATAGGATGTGAATGTGATGTTAACTGTGAATGCATTTATGGAGAGGAGATCTTAGAATTTATTTTTTAGATTCCGGGGAGAGGAGCAAATTGGTCGTGATAATGGTGCGCTTGTGTGGAGATGGCTAAGCCTTGTTAAGAGATGCGCCATGAGAACCTAGTCTAATGCAATAAATCATCTCAATTGAGATACACTAACTGTTTTGACATCTTTCTAGGGGTCAGTTTTACTTTTATAGTTTGAGGAGTTAAAGGAGGACAGCGTAGGTTTGAGATTGTTTGAGTAGCTCCTACACGTACCGAAAATATCACACCTTGAACATGTGATGCACCTTTACTTTGGGCTCCCGCTTAGGATTGTGGAAGTACAGTGCCTTTATGGGTGAGTAGTGGCAGTGGTCTCAGGGGGATCGAAGTAGATCGTTTTATGGGTCATTTAAGGATTGGCGTTGTTTTTTCTCATCTAACTACGAAACAGTTTATTGTGAGATTTTGGTCATGGTTTCTGCCATACAGACTTTTGGCGCGATGTGCCTGACATGAGTCGTGTGGGAGAGAGAGAGTAGGTTAATTAGCAACTGGGAGAACATTATTAATGTGTTTCGATGGTATCATTTTGAGTGAAGAATGATGCCAAAAATAATTGAAATCGAGGCATAAACAGAGCGCTTGAAGAGGTCTCTTTTGTACGCTGGAACGGTAACAGCCGATGTGAGACCTCGACAAATGATGATGGCAATGTATAGTGGGGAATGCTGAGTAACCAGTTATTACTAAGTTCAGTTGTTTTAGTGATGTGTAGAAGCATGAGTGCATCTTTTCACGCCGATATGTCAACGCAAATGAGAGTAGGACCTGGTGCGAGGAGGGAACTCTCGTGTAAATGTTAAAGATTGGACGAAGGGATGTGTGGTTGTGTATGCATGCCAAAGCAGAGTGCTGGAGTTAGTTGATGGAACAGCTACAACGGAGTGTAGAGGCAAAATGTGTTGTCGAGGGTATCAATGTTCTCCTTAAGGTCGGCTGCTGTTCTTCTGCGACTCTCTACTGAGTTTCAGAGTGGGAGAGGGACTAAATTGTTTGGCCTTCATATAACTGATCGAGGAAAAGGTTGATATGGACGCTGGTCTTGGGTGGGATTTGTCTTATTCTGAAAAAATGAAAATTAAACTAGTAATATTTCTAAATTTACTCATTCTGGATGTGAGCAAGGAAGCGAATCTCGAGAGGGAGATTGTGTCCGCTTTATTTTATGCTTTGAATTTTGATTGGAAGTTGTTAAGTTGAGAGATGTTTAGGTTTGGGTAAATCACTTGTCCGATACCTGTTAGGCACCAAGTAAACCCTACTTAGCTTTCACGCTGCGCTATATGTCAAAAGCGCTTACAGGGGCCGGAAATTTCTCTGTCTCCTTTCTTATACATATTCATTTGGCCATCAAACAAAGATAATGGACGAATTACTTTGGCAAGAGAGAGTAGGGGCGTCGTCTTGCTGAGATTGACAATGTAGTAAGCGCGATAGAAAAATGACGAAGGAGAAATTGGGAGCATAGACAGCTAAGCCAGGGGCTTAAGCGCGACGAGGAGACTTGAAATATATATAGATAGGATCGGTGCGAGAAGTCGGGGTCTGGAGTGTTTCTGGTTGTGACACTCTTTCGATTGTGGGACTTGAGATATTGGATACATGTGTAAGGTTTGAATTTGTCTAAAGTCGTGGGTGCGGACGTTTATATATATTTGTTACACAAATTTTGTGGGCAGAAGAGGCGATCTTATGATCAACTTTATATGTGAGATGTGGCTATTATCTTCAATAAGTGTAGATAAGGGGGGAGGATGGGTTTGTTTATCAAGTGTAATCTCCTTTTGGCGAGGTTGTGCGAGCGAAAGGCGGGTTGAGATGGCAGCAGGAGTGGAGGTTGAGACCGTGCGGTTGATGGTAATTTTGTTGTCAGACTTAGCGTCTTCCCTGTACCTGGTGAATATTTTCGGCAAACGAGAGGTCTAATCATCTTGAGGGTTTGAAATGGTTGAATTAAAGGGCTCATTGGTTATGATATATAAAATGTTCAATATCACTGGTTACTCAAATTCCTAAAATGGGGAGGGGTGAAAATTCGTTTACTCGAGTAACTACCATCTGGAGAAACGTGGTATTAGTTTAAAATTAATACAGCCTGCCGTGTTGTTCCTCATATAATTGTGCATAAGAGGCTATTTGGGCGAGTGAAGTACTATGTGTGCAAACAGTCGTTTAATAGGTGAAGTGTCGTACTCTTGCTTGTTCGTGCTGACATTTCTCTGAGAGAGGATATTGGGGGTGTAATTGAGAGATTAATTTAAGGTATAAAAGTCTGATTTACATTGCAATATTGGCGTTTGGAGAGTTGTATGTAACCGAGTTTTGCTCTTTGGCCATCTCGCGCTTCGTTCAGTTGGTAAGTCGAGCATATTGTTTGGTATATTCTTCATAAGCTAAAAGAGGATGTTCAGTTACGATGACTGACCTCGGCAGATGTGAACGATACGTGACCATACAGTTTCCATGTACGGTTTAAGTGAGTAATTGTGGTTAAAGGTATAGAATTGCGAGGAATAGTTTGATCTTTTATGTTGGTCTGGTTTGACATCAATGCTGTCAAACGGAGCGTTAAGGGATTGTTTTCTCTATAGACCGAGCTAGAGAGTGGTGGGCACATTCACGTGTGTGCTCCGATTTGACAGGTTGACATGACTGGGATGTATTCGTTGTGATGGAATGGGGCCTAATGCACACTATGCATCTTGTAGAAACTTCTGTGACATTTTGCATTTAGTTGGGAAATATTGGCTAAACGTGATCTATGTATCCTCTTGAAACTGCGATCGCAGGTGAATAGTGGTAAATGGGTCTGCAGTGCACTGTAGAGATATGTGCAGTCCACGGTTTATACCGAGATATGCACAAACGGGTGGAACTATGCCGGTAGTAACTTCACGGAGAAAGCCATCGAATGCTCAGATTTCGTCGTTCCAGGGGTTATTTTTGTTCTCGCAATCGTGCCCTCCATAGCACGGAGCGTCAATGAGAAAGATATCCCTAATTAGGAGTGCGAAGGACTATGGTGATTATATTTAACTGCTTACAAATTTCGCGCACGCGGCCTTACACCTGATGGTCTTATTAATTTTGGAAATGCACATGCTCTCGCGTTGCATCCCACGCGTTGCATGAACGCAGCGTTTTGACGGAGATGGTAAGGTGGGCTATGCACGTGAAGAGATACATGGTGCTTTTTTATGAGTATACCAAACCAGATGAATCAACGAGTGGAGGCGACGAGCACAATACTTCCCTCGATGTGAGTATGTATCACTCACGCGCTAGAGATTGCGCGTTTTTTTGGCAATTTAGCTAGTAGTGTGTAGAGACACCGGATCAATTTTGTAGGAAATCTGAATTGTTAAGGCCTGCGGTACAACGAATACTAACGAACGACTTTGCATCAATCCATCCACCTGCACCGAGAAACAGTTCCTTCACGCACACCGATGAAATTTCCAAATAAATAAATAAAAACTCACCCTTAATCTTTCACCGTTCCAGCTTCTATGGAAGGTCAATTTACAGGAGACATGTCTTTAAAAGAAGCAAGCAGAGTATGAATACCTATCTCTTTGTCGTAACACCAAGGCTTTTATTGGCGTGGAGTGAAAATCTCTCTCTTTCTTTGAGTGATGTAGGACTGGGCGATTATACAGATGGAACTGAGATAATGGAAGTCAGGTTTGTGATGGAAAAATGACATACGACTGACAAGGAGGAAGAAGAAGTAGGTGTAAGATTTACGTGAACTGTCAAACTATCTACGTAAGGTCCTCTCGCGCCGTAGTATTCCGTTTAGGTGAGTAGAACTAAGGGTATTTGAATAAATAACTTCCTGTGACATTTCACCCTTAGAATTCGGCTAAATTGCCGGGCAAAACACTCCTCTCTGGAAAAAATTTCCGTGTGTAGATAAGATCCATTTGCCATATATGAGACAAAACCAATACAAATAGCGGGGCCCCTTTAATCTGAAGCAGTAGCGAGAGGGGAGGGTGACGAGATGTATTCGTTTGAGGGATTTGTCCACGGTATCGGCGACGAAGCTTCACGGAACCCACTCAGTTCCCTGCCGTTGTGCCGGTAGTGGCTATTACCATGGACCACTACAAACACTTATTTCATCGCAATCATTGAGAGAGATAGGACCTTAACAGTATAAAACTCTAATAGGAAGTGAGGAGTGTTCATTGCCAGTAATGTCTTGTCAGACACGTACAGATCATCAACACTGGTTGAAGTCTGCTTGAGCGGTCGCAATGCCCTTATGGTGAGATAGAAGTGCAGCAAGTGCTCTCGCACTCGCGACACAAATTATTATCAGCATGGAACATGTTATTTCTGATTGGTGCATCCCGAGTGAAAAACTCAAGCATACAGACAATGATAGTCACTCAAATAACCTTCATTCTTGATATCGGCAGCAGTGAATTAGAGAAGTTTGCTTCAACGCAGCACACGCGATGGAGAAAAAACAGCGGAGAATGGGGAGCTTACCCGAGGACATTCGGTAAAGCGTAAGCGGGTGGAAAGAATTTGTATAATAAAAGGATCCCTGGGTTGACCATACTATTTATTTAGGAAGATGAAAGAACATCTACAGGAGATGGTGCCAATTTAATTGAGAAACTCTCGCCATTCAAAACGTCTACTCTGCAATTCGCGACAGTTAAACAACAAACTACAAGAATTTAAAGTGCACGTTGGAGATAACAATGCAATTATTACGGAAGTTACTGTGGTGTTTGAATTTAATGACAATGGCCTACCTATTCGTATAGCGACACCTAGTAAGCGCTCCGATGAAGGCCGTGGAAGTCACTTGAAATAAGAAACACAAATATTTTTGCACCGGCAATGCTATAATTCTGGTGAATTCAAAGATTCAGGTGCTATTTATCAGGTCATCGAAACGCAGAAAATAGATAGTGAAAAATTCAGAATTGTCTTGTGTGATCCAGTAATTAACCATTCTTAAGGCTAGGAATGCAGATTATTGGGCAAAAAATTGACTACCTCAAGCTGAAAGTTTTGGTATGCGTCTCTCCCCAAACACACTATCCGCCATCTGCTCGACTCTCCAATGCAAAAAGAGAAATGGAGGAGATAAAGGATATTAATAAATGCAAACTTGTACCATAATTAACCTCGTACTCTTGCAATGAAAACCTTTTATGAAACAACATCGAAACTGCAATGCGGGATCTTGCGGGAGGTGTTTTTTCTTATTCCTAATGACATTTATTTGCCGTGAAAGAGGAGGGAAGAAAAATAAGAAGACTTAAAGGGAAAAGACTTAGACAATAGCATACACATACACAGCAGTCCTTTTCCCAAAATCTCATGCAACTCAATGATGGATAACAACATACGTGTATATAAAAGCGCCCCTGGGTTATTATTCTCCCCCCAATTTCCCTTCTGTATTATTACCACCAAATTTTTAAACAGTAACTTCTTTCGGTGACCGAGAGAGTGGAAGGCAAGTGATCTAGTCCTACTAAATAGAGTAAGTTTTTTCAATAAGCAGGACTCCAAATCTACTCTTTGTTAACAGTAATAATTACTTGACAGATTCACTTGCAAGATTTAGGTCTAGTGGTCTAAACTGGCGGTAGAACACTGCGGAAAAGCTTTTTGACAAGCACTTTTGAGAACTAACTCTCCAAAACTAAGAAGCCATCAAGAGGATTTAAACTTCTGCCTCAAATTATGGAATTCATTTGCGTCTTGACCACTTGAATCTATAGTGGGAAACAGTGTTGGGATTTTGAATTGTCAAGTCAATCATGGGAGAAAGTCGGTATCTGGGAAGGACGTTTAGGGGCCTGGTTAGAAACCTTAATGCATGCCCGGATTTCGGTCATCCAAGTTCTTTTGTCGCATATTTTGACAAGCAGTGAAGACATCATAAGCGTAGCAGACACGTCCGATCTGTTGGTGAAATTTAATTACAATGAGGGTTCTAGTCGAAGACTTCTAGACGTCTTATGAACAAAGCGCCGGAAGCGAAAGTGAGGTGGCCAATGACAGAGATGTATAAAATGTTCCAATTTGTATAAGTAGATAAAGGAGGAAGGAGTAAGACTTGGATTACGAGTTACCTCAGAACGAAGCTCATGAGCAGAAATCCTCCATATATAGAAGATAGAATCATAAAGAGAAAAGATCAAGTGGCATTTCCTTGCTCCAACCACTCAAGTATATAAATGAGGCTAGGATGCACTTCAAACTACGGCGTCAAAATGATGATCCGTATTACGAGATGTCTGAACTACAGAAGTCACGTCCATGTCAGGATGAACGGAGGTCTTTGCCTTTTTAGGCAAGGCTGCTATGAAGTCGAATAACATGATCCGCATGGGAAACAGAAAGTTTTTACAGATAGTAAGGTCTGGAGACAGAGGTGGCTCTTCGAAGAGTAGGTTCTTGATGTTTTTATAGGACACGAATGCGATTGCCAGAGGCACTTCGTCTTAAAAACAAAGGTCTCTTGACCACGAAAAGTGTAAAAAGAGGAGTATCGTTGCCTTTTATTATGACATTAGGGCAAACTGGCTCGGACAATGGCACCACCATCTTTATATTCCTGTAAGGAGTTTGCGTGAGATCACTTAGGGCGATACTATGCCTTGATCGACTTAGCTGATGGGAAAGTCTAGATCGCTTTCATCTGTCCCACCTCTATCTGTCTTTTCCATAACCACAAATAGCAATTTTTCATCTCTTCTGCTCCGAAAATTGTGGCCAGACAAGGGTAATTTTAAATTTCGTCCTTCACATTGTTTACTCTACTTTTTCTTTGAGCCAAATATTTTGGTCCTTTCTACCCAAATCGACACTTAAAGGAATTGAACTTTTTACATTTTTGCTTATTTAAGAATGCATTTGTTAGAGTTAGAAAAGAGTAAGTGAGGATGATACTTTTTAGCAAAGTGGACATTAAACATTCATGGTAAAGAAAATTCCCTGAGGCATTACTTCTGCAACTTGAATGTCCAAGTCTGGGGGTTTTAGTTAACTGTCGATATATCCTGCATCATGCGGGATGCTAATTGCAACAAATGTATAGTTGTCGCTTTTGGGGCAACTGGTTTCCTCGTCTTCATGTAGATTATTGCCCGATTGCCACAAATGGGTAAAAACGGATTTGTTATTGAATGATTTCTAGAATGTCTGATCATCCTTCAAGTGTTGTTCAAAAGGGCTTTTTGATCACTTCTTATCAGTAATGTGAGGAAAGTGAATTGAATTTCTCCCGAGCGAGGTGTCTTCAGCAAAGGACTCACCACATGTCGTCATGGTGGCACTCAGGCGGGGATGTCTTTTATACGGCAGCCATCTTTCTGCATTCCCAAGGTAGTAATCGCAAAGTCTACTTAGTATTCTGCTTTCCTTGTTCTAGTAAAGCAGTATCTGACTTAATGGGCTTTTATTAAAGTGTGACCAGCTCTGAGGAGCAAGTGCAAGAACGGAGACAAGACCACTGGGTGGGTTCCCTTCTCTAAGCAACTCTTGCGGAATCCAAAACTCTAATGGTTTCGGGACGCACAAATATTTTCTTGGGTCCTAGGGTGAAAAGTTTATTAGCATGAATTAAATCTGTTGAAGTCAGTCGGATTAAAAGGCCTCACAAGTAACCATTTAGTGGAATTTGTTTATAAGCCATTGGTAAACATGTTTGGAATAATTTAGTTTAAATGTTTTATTAATGAGAATGGGGAAAAGGAGTGATATCAGTGTCCAACGCGCACCACTAATAGCCTTACCGGTGCAAGGAGCACTTTTAAAGAAAATTATGTTTTCCTATATAATATGCCGTCAAAAAAAATAGATCAACCTAGAAACCGTTACACCGAATGACGCCTTTAACGTCATTTTATATTGCTTTGAGATCGGAATCATTGATAATGAGATGTATATGAGGTACCTAGGATGATAAAATTGTCGCCTTCGTCAATATCACAAAGTATTGCCGTAGCACTCTTTTGCAGCATTGAAATTCGTAGGAAGTAGGGCCGTACATTAGCTATAGTGTGTGAGAATCTGAGGATCATTAGGGACGTTGTCCTAGCGAGCGTGTTAGCATCAACAGCGCCAAGTATGCTGGCTGGATGCTAGATGCAAGATGTATAACGGACAGAGGCACCAAAGGCATGGGGTTCTCACTTTTTAGGGGACAATCACTTCTTCCAGCCGTATCCATACAAACAGCCGCATAAAAACACAAAGAACCAGGAATTCTTTTTTCTGTAAATTACATGCGGAGTCTTTAGAATCCGTCTCTGAAGAAATCCACATTGCTACGATTTTTCAAATTTTGAAAACACTTAAACGAATCCTACTTCCCATATAGGACATTTTCTAAGTCACTTTGGTTAACACTAGTTGTTCCAATGCGTTCAAAAGTCATTGTCGAGATTCGAGATTCTCCACAAAGAAATTTAATAGTCTGTAACAGTCATGGTTCTCCATTGGTTGTCAAAATATATTTTGAAGTTAGTTGAAGAATCGAGATACCATCACGCGCCAAAAAGATACTCATCCCCAATAAGCATAGGATACATTGTCGCCAGGATCTACTTGGAATTCAACATCCTAAATTCCAAGGGGCGCTAAGTTGGACGATTTTTAAGTAGCATCGTCGAAAGTGTGGCGACGATCATGTAGGTGTTCACGAGAGGCATGAATACGGTCAAAATAGAATGCGATCCCTGTCGAAAGTCTATTTATATTGCAAGAAGACAGTGTTAATGCATCTATCATCCCTATTACAATCACTCCACACTAAAATGTTTGGAATTCGGACTTCATAAGCTGGCCGCTGTGGGCTTTTCTTAGCCAGAAGACTTTTTTGCTAGACGACTAATGAACAGCTTAAAAGGTGAAAGATGCACATTCATAGTGACGAGAGAGTCTTGCACCCAGGGAATAAAAAATGGTGAAGAACCACTATTACTAAAACCGCTAATGCAAATGTATCTACGATGAATGCGCATCTTTGTAAGTGCCGCTTTGCATAAAATATGTCATTTTAGTCGCCTATCTCCTTGTCTTGATCTCAAGTGTCTGCAAAATATGGAATCAAGAGAAATAAACTCACAGATTGTACGCAAATCCGTCAACCTTTTGGCTTTTTGGCGTTATTTAACACGAGTTATGAATTTAGCTGTCTTACTCTTCCCTCCTTGAGGTATGCTACAGGCTTTGACTTATAAAAATAATTTTTAAATAGTTCATTGTCTTTTTGGCAAACATAGGCAACTTCTGGTTCATTGAATAAGTGAGATTAGTGGGCAAAACAGAGGTGATCTCAAAAGTCAGGAGATTGTGGACAGTAGTGCCTGCTTGAAGCTTGCTAACCCGTAATAGAGGAACATAATTAAGGCCACAGCTGTATCGCCTAGCTAAGATAAGGAAAGTTGAATAGCATTGAGCTTCTCGAATAATTTAAACCTTAACCAGGGTGTCAAAACTCTCTCTTATACGGAAGTGTGCAAGGAGCTCCCTGGGTTAGGTGAGTGAGGCGCCATTTACTTAGACTTTGAATGGTAGAAGGCTGCCAAACTTAGAATTTGGTTTAGCGGCTTCAGGGTGCTTTGAGTTTTATTAAGATTAATTATTGGGCATCAGGATAGGGGAGTTTCATCGCATCATAGTCTGGGACTGCTTTAAGTACGTATTGGTTTATATGAAATCTGACAAGTAATTAGATATAGCCTTACTTATCTACAGGAATGTATTGTTCAACGCCAAAGTGTCCACTGGGTGAAGGATAGCACTCGCCTATCCAACTTAATCAAGAGATATTTAGCTTCGAATCATGATGTCCAACAAATATCAGTCGGATTAATTATTACAACTCGGGCAGTGTTTCACTGTGAGCATGCGGACGTCTGATGTGATAGTTAGCGTCAAGTAATAACGTCAAACACATAGGCAATGACAGAAAATGTAATTCTCGTAAGGTGACGTTATCATATCGCAAGTATTCAATGGCTGTTAAGTTCTATCTTCTTGGACTTAAGAAATGTGTGCACCTATCCTTTTGCTTACCCTTTTTCGGAATCGATGATATTAGCCTCCCCATGCCCGCATTTTCAGTTTTCCCTATATCAGCCTCGCCTTGACACCTGAACGTTTATGAATTACAAATTCACTTGACAATCTTTAGAATCCCGTTATTTCACATCTTGATATTTTAAGAGGTCAGAATGATACAATTGAGGTGTGCTTTTAATTTCGACAGCGTTGCACGCGTGTTATAGTTGACAGAGCAGAAAAAAATAAAAGTGTTATGTTGAAGTTCTTGCAAAATTCTTCTGCTTTATGGCTGAGGTTGACAAGTCCGGCGAAGTCAGGAAATTAAAGGTATGAGAATCGGAAGAAAAGGATGGTATACCTTGACGTAACAGGGCTTAGAAACAGAAAACTCATATCTTGAAAAATAGCACATAATGTAGAATGGGAAAAGGTCTGTGTCCTCCTTTACACTTTCGCCTTACTTCCTCGCCACTTTTCCGCTCAATGGCGCTATCCTATCCGCCCAACACAATATAGGGGTCCAGAGGCGAGGCTGTGGAGGAAAGAGTAACTTGTTAATTTCAAGTAGAACGGATTGTCCCTTTTCTACTGATAGAAGAATCACCTAACTTTGGCCTTCGGGGACTCACTCGGTTATCACGATGATTTTTTTATGAGACCACACTCTTTGCTTCTTAAAACGTAAACAGTTCTCTCCGACCACGCGTGTTTATATTGCGTGTGCGCCTGTCTGTAAATGTATAAATGTGAGAGATAGCGATAGTCTTAATGGTACCCGGAGAAGAGATGTTGCATGGCCTCCAATCAGGGATACCATTCACTCATTTCCAACATTCTCCAATCCTTTTATGTCTTTGGTATATGGGTTCAATGAGGTTGAGAAGTTAGTGTAAACTGACGGAAGCGGCATACTACCTGACAAACGATAATGAGCTAGACTGAATAACATTTAAAACCCAGCAAACCATCAAATTAAAAGGAAAACCACTTAATTATAATGCTGCTATTGGCATAAATACCAGTCCATTTTGTATAGTCTTCAACGGTGGCAATGATTACGTACCGTTGAGGAACGCCGTTGAGGCATTCTGTAGAAAGGCACTTGGCCACAATGGAACGTGTCGTAAGGTACTTTTATTAAAAGTCAAAGGAGGTATTTCGGTTCCTATTCTATCTAGTAACTGTCAACGGTTTCCCGCTGTCAGATTTTCGAGAACAGCTTTTGAAGGCACAAGCACACAACTACTGTGAACATATTAACACTATTATCCCAAATTGTAGATTCTCATATAAAATCAGAGTGTCGTTTCGATCCTCTACTATTATTACCAAAACACTGAATCATATTATTCTGGTTCAAATTATCTCATTCGCAATTCCAAATACTTGTTTTTCTTTTTACGAGAAATCCTTGCGACCATGTCGAGGAATCGAGCATCACAATAATCACAAATCGAAATATACCCCGTTCTTTTAAGAGATACCTCAAACTGGGTGTAAAACAAATCTATAGTCAAGAAGGTGGGTGTTTGGTCTGCAAAAATAGACTATGCCAAATCTAATTGTAATGCACTGACCACAAGAGTAGCCTGGACTACAGGAAACTAGTTGACTTTCTGAAACACATTAGTTTAAATCGAGCCTTAAGTCGGGGGCGGAACGGAATTTATACATGGGTATTTGCAGTCAAGAGCACCTCGCACTTCTACCGAGCGGGTGGTTCGGTGTTTGTGGCAGTGAAGAGGTAAACCAAAATTAGTACATCGAACGCCCAATTCAACAGCAGACCGGCGCTGGCTGACATGTTCCAAACCTGGATTGTAGGGTTTGAACATTTTTCTATTATTAAAAATATTGTATTACTCTTATTTTTAATGCCTCATTATAAACCAATTGGGTAAAGCATAGGCGAACATCTCAGGTTTGAGAAGGGCAAAAAAATAGAATTCTAGTGAAATCAATAAAATTTTTTCTAACACGCATTTGACTTCAGTCGCTTCGAGAGAGAAATTGACTTCCGGCTTCCATTGAACATCTGAGCGACATATCAGTGGGAAAGACTTGGTCGGTGCCAATTTTTATCATATTTGAGTAGTGTCGAATGATGGCTATTTTTACTTAAAAGATTGGATTATTCAGTCTACCCATCTATACAAGTCCTGCTGCCACCTACTAACCCAATTTCAACTTTTACTACATATTTTTTCGTTCGCCGGATTGACTTCAAGCATTAACTCCATTCGCACAAGTCTTCTCAACCAGAGAATTTATTGACACTTTATTCTGCTTTGGAGTTAACTTGAAGGGTGCTGCGTAATAAGTGATATTCTCCTCAGCTGTCCACCTAAAATACCGTGACATCTAAAAGTGGAGCTGCTTTGGCACTTTTTTCCGTCCCGGAAATGTGGCAGGCTAAATCAACTTTTCAGCCCTTGGCCCTCCTCGAGGAATCAGTGTGTTCATGGTAACATATCCTTCTAAAAGATATAACGCAGTGTTTATTACTTAAATTCTCATTTATTCTAGGCCGGTAGGAATTGTTTTGAGCAACTTCTGCCAGACGCGACGTTTGAGAAATTCCCTTAGTAGGATTACTTCAAACGATTTTGGCGCTATGCGGTTTTACTGTCGGTCATTTTATTCTTTTGCGCCCAATCCGTCGACATTACGTTAGCATTTGACAAATTTTCGCGTTTACCACTGATGTTACCATCTATAATACCCGGTCGTTCAGCTTAATAAAGGACTTACACACGTTTATACGCTGGGGGCATTCAAAATACCTAGTTTGTCTTTCTTACACGTATTGGTAAGCACGGTTAACAGTGGTGTGCACATTATGGCAAATTAATTTTTGAAGGACACCTTAAAATCAATTGAAGTATTTTTGTTAGGGCACGGGAGCCATGCATAGACGACGGTGTACTTCCGTGGGTGGAGCAAATACTATCCCATCCCATTCAATTGATGTGGAAAGTCACAGCTTCCAGTAAAATAACGTTCCACTTTGTCGGCGAAAGGAGTATTAAATAACTCTTATCTATTATTATATCAGTAGAGCTTATTTAAACAGATATTAGAAAATAAAATAAAACTGTGTCGGATTTCTTGTTCACCGATAATAAATTGGAGGGGGGCGGGGGGGGACAGCAAAATGATACATGTCGAAAGGACGAAGGAGTGAAAAATTCAATTTAATTGTGGCTGAACAATCACGGGCGTCGCAGGTACGAGCACACGAAATTCGGGTTGAGGTGGATAATTACAAGTGGCCATGGCAACAACCCCCTGAAGGCTGCTTGTTCGGCGACTGAAACTGCCCTGGTTGAGTGAGGATTGGTCCGTGGGTGTGGGCTGCGTTTTTGGTCAGCAGCAGGGGAACATCAGCACCACTGACGTAGATACCATTCGGTAGTGCTAGACGATGATTCTTTCCCATCAAATGCTCTTGGAAGGCGGTGTGGAATGAGCTGGCACAGGGGAGGAGCGTTGAGAGAATGGAGACGAAACCTCCAAGAATGGTTATAATGTAGGCCCAACCTACTTCGCAATGACCTATAGAAAACGGATGGAATCGACTTTGTAGGTATGTATAAAATAATGAAAAAATTGTATAGCCTGACGACTATAGACGCCTTTACATGTCCTACGGCAGTAAAGTTATCCGTAGGCACTCCCATTGCAGTATACTTTCGGCTGTCATGTGACGAATTTATGTGAATAGTTAAATGGGAGCATTTAAGGCTTGAATTTTTCCCAATACTATTTCCGATAATTTGCTTTTTTTAAAACAGAGAATGTCGCGGAGAAACTAACCCGCATACCAACTCGACATTTTAAATTAAATGTCAAAATAATCCAACCTCCAATGCGCGGAGACATTCTGGGGTCGAAGTCATAATCACCCTTCCTTTGTAAGCAAATCTTGCAGATTATTTGACGAATCCAAGCAATATCCTGTTAAAACTGGCAAGCCGTAATAACAAGCAATTAAATCACTTCGAGACGCAACTGCTTATAACGTAATTGAAACAGGAGTTTGTTTCTTCCGAAACACGGAAGTATGAAACTGTTGATTTTATAAGAAGAAAAGAGGGGAAGCACCTTTTAAGGAGGAGAAATCTACACCACTCAAATTACGGTTGTAATCGTTAAAGATAGGCGACTGAGCATTCAGTGAAATAGAGAATTCATCATATACTGTAGGGTTAAATCTTCTACTTCGAAATGTACAGGCTACATCCGATGGTACTCCCTCAGCAAGCACCTCTGTAATCTCCATGGATTTTAAAAAATTGTAGCTTCAATGGAATGTCAGCGTGGACAACTCAAGTTTTTTAACCGGGAGCCATCACTGAGTGCGACATCAGTCAAGTCAAATTGTAACAAGATGTTTAATTGCTCTTTGAAGTTTCAACATTCTCCATTTGAAAAACGAGACAAATATCATCGTAAAGACTCATCTGTGGATAGTGGAGTGTAGGCAAATTCAGCTGAATACCAAAAATTCATACAAAGGGACATACGACCGCGATGTGTGCAGTACAATGAAATCCCTTACGAGGAATTGTTAGCAAAACACATGAAAAGTGGCTGCTACAAACCTACTTTTGAATGAAAACCGCAATTTTGAGTTCTTTATGTATATTTAACCACCATGTTAATAAAAGGAAAAATCCGTGACAAGTCTTCCTCAGGCAGTCTGTCCATGAAACAGGACTGCCGCCAAAGAGTTCCGACGAAATGCAGTGCCACGTAAAAACTTTATGCATTACCGACGGCCTTCGATAAAAAGTGTAGAAAATTCAAGTTATGGGAGATACACCTAACTGCTTTGATATACAAATGAGGTTAGCCTGAGCACGTATGAATGCGCTCTTTTACTTATCAAATAGGGTTGTGAAGGGAGGAAAATTGAGTAAATCTTACCGATGTTAAAACTGTCGACCGAAGAACCGCATATTTGTCGAACCTCCTCATTTGTTTTCCATCCAAGGGGATACATTAGGCACGTAAAGGCGACAAGCAGGCCTGTCTCCACGCCGAGTAATAGAAAAAAAACGGTTTTGTTACTTAAGGAAGAAAAAGGGTAGCTAAGAAAGTTGCATGGTTTGTTCACTTAATGTATCACTCATCACTTTATACTTGAAATTGGAGAAAGGAAGGATAACCAAGTGAAAGATTAGAGGCCTTCGAATGCGTGTAAATGATGAAAACTGTGGTAAAGCAGGATGGGAAGAGAAGACGGCAATGGAACTTTTATGAATCGGCAAATGACTTTGTCTATGAAGTTTACTTTAAGGCGTCCTACATCGGAGTTCGAATACCCTTGCGGAGTCAATCACAAATATGGCGGAATGACCTTCCAGACATACTTTGCAACCATCTCGCCTATTGGACTCATTTTTAGATCTATACCTATTTCGAACGATCGAAGACAGACGTCCGACATTTACCGAATTTGGTAATCCATGTGAATGCCGGTGGTATGAGGACGATGAAAGTTAATAGAATGGATACAACCCACATTTTGTTGGTTAATGGAGAAGCATTCATCACTGCCACTTTTCCTAGGTAGACATCTAAATGCCATACGAAAGAAAATGCCACCCGTTGTAATTTAAATACCGCGTTATGATTTTGAAGCATAGTCGTTCGTGCTTAATGTACGAAATACCTGACACGATGCTATACGGTGTTTAATAGGATCTGCGAAAGTAATTTCTCCCCAACATCATCAGATGAGTACTCTGCGCGCGGCTTTATCTTACCACATTGAAGGTCATGCTTGAAGGTCATCACTTTCGTCAAATGAGAGGGAATTTTCTGCCGCCTGTATTAGATTGTACGTCGCAAAATTGTCGAATGTAAGGCCCAGTAATAAATGATATATAGACCGAGTACTTATTAACCACTGAAGTGCGATATAGACGGGGAATGTAGGAACAGAAGCGATTGGTCTTGAAGAACAAACCAATCATTGCTAGAAGAGACACACTCAAATGCGCTCCGCACAGAGAGCAGCGTTATAAGTTAACGCCGATTACAAACGTGCATCCTTTTCCACATTATTCAATGGTTTGACCACACTGTGTGTTTCCAACAGTACGTGATATTCGTTCACTTTCATATAACTGTAAAAGTACACAAAGTTTGGGTTTTTAAGAAGAATGAGTCGTCATAATTGCGTAAACTCACCGGAGACAAGAAATCCGAATTGACATAGCTTGCAAACGCAGCTGTTAGCCAAAATGACGATATTGAAACCCGAGACGAAGAGGAAAAAGGTGATAAAGAAAAGTATGATGCAGGAGACAGCCAATGTGACTAAGCCAATTTTCCATGCTAAATGCGGGATATCCATAAATGTGTAGTGGCCACAGTTAGACTGTAAAGCGATACCCGAATCACGGGACGTCAAATGCACTGGTAATGTGTACGTAGGGTAAACACACCGTCGAAAAAGGCCAATGTGGCTTGTTAAAAGTTTAGTAGTAGCGTTAGGCGTCCACTCGGTAATCTTAAAATTCCCTTTTAGCCAATAGGGGAAGAGGCACCCGGCGGTACAGAGAATGGCTGCGATCCATGCCAAAATGGACCACAGTAGCCAGAAGCAACGCATTCTTGCCATGTCTGTGTATTAGAGGGGGCAGGAACTTGCCGGATGACATTGATTCCTATTTTGCCTATTCCCACCAGTAAGGTTTCAGGATTTTTGTACCAATCAACTTGCGAGTTTTAAATGACGCGGAAGAAAGTTATAGAGCTAATTGGCTACTCAGAACTGACAAATGAAGGTTACCTTAAAGGTAGATGTGCGGCATTAAATTGTTAACACTTGTCATTACTCAACCTTGTTGCACATTTTACATTCCGAGGAAGTATAAAAGTTTTGATCAAATATTTAGTAACTTCTCGAGCCGGGCTCAATCTCAAGAGCAAATAAAACCGCAATAATCTTTCCTTATTTAATAATATAAAATCAAGAGCTGCTCGAGAATTTTAATATTTTTACTTAAGCGGGAGGGCAAAGTAGCCCATGTAACTCTCAGGAAATATATTCGTAGCATGTGAATAGCATTGAGATAATGTAATAAATAAACGTCCTCACCTATCAAAAAGTAGAAATACTTTTTAAAAAGCCACTTTGTTCACTCTGGAGGAAAAAATATCAACCAACTGGTGGGTACGACATTATGGAATGAAAATGGATATCTGGGGTTCTGTCAGATAATCTCTGAAATAAGAGTTTACCTAAGGTACTTGGAGACACCATAAACTTCCTTTACTATCTCAGTTATGGAGTAAACAAAGTTGCGGTACATAACTGTTGCCCAGCTAGTTGGAACAAACCGACTTCCAGCTCACAAAAAGGTTGGATTTTTCCAAATAACTCACCCACTTTGGCTGTTGCCAAGCTTTAATATCCCTTTTTCCGCGATTACAAAGTATTCATATGGTTGTTACTGAATACCATAGAGAGGGATTAGAAACACACAGAAAGGAAAAAATAAGGTAGGTAGAAGAGCTGAGTTTTTCATTTCCTACTAAATTAGGAAGGAGTAACACTATCTCTTAACATACCATGGATGGCGGTTTGGGAAGGTTTGTACTTGCATATTACTTCCTCAGGTTATAAGAGGCATACTTCAAAGTGAAGAAAGCTTTAATGATATATTTCGTCTTCATCATTTTAGATTATTGCTTTCGCTTTTTTGCTCAAGACGGATAACGTAGGCAATTTAATTATTACTTCTGGCTTTTCATCAACATGATCTCTCCTCAAACTTCTCACTTGTGACGGTGGCATAGTAAATAAAAGTTGTAGGCAGTCATAACAGTATCATAAAATTTATTAAAACTAGAATTATTATAGTAACGGAGAGTTTTATTGAATGTCACCTACGTTTTAGAAAGGGATGGGTTTATTTTAGTATGTAGGCGAAACAGGATGAAATCTCTCATAATTTTAACCTGACGGGATAATTTAAGAAGTAATTAGGTCTATTAAACTATCCTCTTACGATGGAATTTTAGCAATCTGTTTAAACTGCCGACTCCGAGAACAACACATCATATAAGTTGCCTTTTATCACATACCAAAAAGGGATCTAGTAGAAAACGATGATTTGTCCTTTGGTTCGAGAATGTTTCAGAAGGAGATCCTTCTGACAAAAAGATGTACTTAAGACAGTTTACTCGGTTTTGGATAGATGTATTGACTTCTGGCATCCGCCTGGCGAAACAGAAGAAAGTTAAGTTAAGGGGAGGATAAAATGACCTCGAGAAATCAACTCAAAACAGCATTTGGGGAAGGATGAAAATTGAAACGTCTGTAGCATTTTATGCTCTCCTTTACTCGGACAAATTACTCTACTAATCAGTTGTCTGTTCTACATTGATTGATTAGTGGCTACTCTGCAGTTTCCATTCATGACCGGATTAAGCCTGTTCGATGTTGACTCCAAAAAGGTAGTTAATAGATGCTTACAAAATTATCCAGTTAGGAAAAAACCGTAATATCAAATACACCATTAATATTTCATTCCCCTTAACATTTAACTGGCACGATAAATACAATTTGGACCGTAAAAAGTAGAAAACACGAGAATAAATTGATGTTTACGAGGGGAAAACGGTGTATGAGTAAAATCAAAATGAAGGAAAGGTGAAAAGACTAACTAAAAAGACCGGAACTCGGACAGAGAAGATGTGTGGAAGAGGAAGTACTACAAACAATTTGGAAGGTGTCAAATGTGTGGATAATACGCCCGGGTAAATTGGTGCGAACTTGTCACATTGAGGGAAAAAAAGATAACAATGTTGGCTGCGTAGACAGAAGACGTTATTTATTCCCCACCACTTTCCTCCGTTTGCTCTCCTTCCCCGCCCTCCTCCCACATCAGGCAGTTATTCGAATAAATGCTGACATCAGTCCCACAACGCGTCGTCTTTATGTTCAGCACTGCGCCCACTCGGATGTACACCTCCTGTCAGTATGGAAACTCACTTCCCTGCGATCAGCCATGCATCGCAAAGAATGGTAAGACCAGGTGGCCCACATTGTCGTGGCGAAGGATCGTGGCTTCTATCTGCCCGCTTCCGACCGAGTCTTTGCAAAGTGAGGCGATGAAACAACATGAGTTATAGCACGAACAAACTTTTCCCTTCATTACTCATCTACCCTTGGAATCATGCAAATTAATGGGAAATATTCATGTCCTATCAGCCTGCATATGCCACACTTGCCGCATTGGTGAGCTTCCTGCAGTAGTAATCAGGCTATCATCCGGTTGGAAAATGCACCGAAGGGAATTTCACGAGTTTTTCAACAAACCTCTTCTTTTCATTACTAGCTTGCTTCCCCCTTCACCTCCTCCTTCGCCTCCTCCTTCGCCTCCTCCTTCGCCTCCTTCGCCTCCTTCTACCGACACATTGTCACTCTTTTCCTCTACCATACTCGTTTGCCGCTCAGGTGAACACACACCATGCCTTTCACCCTCTCGCCCGTCTCAGGCATTCACCACCATGACGTGGTGCCCTTATGTGGGGTCTTTGGGACATCAAGTCACTTGGCCACACCACCTCGTTCCACATGGCGAATGGCCAGATGCACTCAGTTACGGTTTACAGGGAGAGTTGGAATGCGAAGGGAAGAGGAACACCTCCCACATTGGATGCCTCGAAGCAGCGTCTTCACACCTTCTCGTTACAGTCAGGCAACACTGCATGGTAACCCTCCTCGCAATATTTCATCGTCCTTAGCAAAGAGGCGAACACAGACAGGAGATGAGGTGGGAGGTCGTGACGAGCTAACAATTGCGTCATGTCAGCAAGGGTGTTTGCCTACTTCCTCAGGGTGCGTAGTGCCTCAATATTAATCGCTTCTCAGGTGTTGTCATGTTCGTCCCAGAGTGAAGAAGGTGGGCCAAAGTGATGGTCAAATTCACTTTTAAGAGAAATCAGCAGGTACACTCACCCTCTTGTCAAAAGATGAGCGATTCAAGGGCCAAATGAACGCAATTCCTTGCTCCCGGTGTGCTAAGCTGTTCTGACCTCAGAATAGATGGTGAAGAGAGGAGAAAAAGGCGGCAGTAGTATGTGCACCATAGCAGCAGCATGAGTGGACTCTGCAAAACAGTTAGTGATAAGAAATTACAGAACACGAAAAAGAAGAAGGAGATGTTGAATAAGCGTGGAGGAGAAAGGGAGCAAAGGGGAAGGATGTAGGAGGAAGGGTAGGATAAGAGGCGGAGAAGAGGTGGCAGAGAGGGCAGTCCACAGTGGGACATAATGGGGACCTAGTTACTGAGTACCTACGCAGCGTCTCAGAGTATCCTTGTCTCGCTTCATTGGCTGATGATGATGCTCATCACTGGATCTAAGCGAGGGTCTCGCGCCTTCACACTGGTCGCCGCGAATACTGACCGCCGAGCAGGCACTACTCCACTTAAACATCGCGAAATCTACTTCATTGCCTCAACTAATTAAATGGACTACTTCGGAGTGGTGAGTCACCAAACCGGTGCATCCGCGTGTGCTCTCCGCCACAGTTAGGCAGGTCATGGCGAGGTGGAATGACAACAGGGGGAGGAGGAGAAGAAGGAGGATGGAGAGGAGGAGGCGAGGAGGAGAGTAGGAGGAGAAGAGAGGATGAGGAGAAAGAGGGACAGGGGAAAGCGGAGATGGAGGATGATGAAGAGAAGAGGACGAGGATAAGACTGAGGATGAGTTGAAAGAGAAGTGAGAAAAGACGGAGATGGAGGGTGAGCGAGTTGGTTGGCCTGGACGTTGCGTGTATTGCGTAGCAAAGTAAGCCGGGTGGGTCGAACGAGGAGGGATGTGGACATCGAATAAAGCGTATCTGCGCATTCTTTTGCTTGATGTGCCTCTCTGCACCTTACACTCCTGGAAGAAGTGTCCAGACATTTAACAAGTTGCCAGTTGGTTGTCTGATGCGTATGGGTCTCATGGTAGGTTGTGCAGGGGGTTCGCTTCTCTTCCCGTGGGCAGGTAACCGAAAACATTTTAGGTTGCATGACTAGCGCAGCGCGATTGATATCACCACCCGACGATTTTTACACCCTCGTAAACGCTCCCGTGCGGCGTATGGACGGCCTACGGGCTGAGTGAAAGTGGACGCAATAGCGTGCCTTTCTTCGAATGCATCTCTCTGGATAGAACTTTCGCGCATTTCACAACCGTAACAATATTGTCATCATCTGCCGTGGTCAACGATTGGCAACAAACTGATTGGATTTCACCCAGTCCATCCTTCGCACAACCGCAGTGTACTCACCCTCTGTCTCCGGCGCCTGTCTGCACCGAAAAGTGTTTAATTGCCTCTGCCCCATCGAGACTACAGAGCCATTAGATAGGCCACTTGAAACGAACAATCACCTCGACTAACATCCATCTTCCGCTGCAATGTTCGCTGTCATATGAGCGCATCGACGGAGCCGAAGGAAGTGGCCTATTTTGACATTACCAGGGCCATATTTAAAGTTGATAACAATCCAGCTTCACTCATGGTAACCCGTCTCGCCAGCTGATGATAAACATGAGCTGTGACGCCTTCTACAGCGTTCCTGACGTCTTCCCTCTCATGGACACCACGTGGCGCTGATGAAAGTCATTCCACCGCCGAAAGCATAATGAATGAAGGCGTATCCGGGAAGCGCAATCTCTCAGCGGCGTCCTCCAGCAGTGTCTACTCCCTCGACAGGATGGTCAAGAGACGAGGGCTTATGAACCACCACTCAACACACCACATCGTTAGTCAGTGAGAAAGGAGTTAGAGTAGGCGAAAGATTGTCTTTATTGAGCATTGTTCAGCACCACAACCGAGATTGTAGGAA
Organism: Dipylidium caninum; assembly: GCA_017562135.1. Classification (NCBI taxonomy): domain Eukaryota; kingdom Metazoa; phylum Platyhelminthes; class Cestoda; order Cyclophyllidea; family Dipylidiidae; genus Dipylidium; species Dipylidium caninum. Next base: position 8,892 of record QEYB01000350.1, on the reverse strand, counting down.
ACGCTCTCGTCCCCCGTGCATTCTTCAAGCTAGCGACAAATGGAGAAGAGTTAAAGTGACAAGCCTATTATCGCGGTGAAATAGGCGTGGAGCACGAACAGACGATTTTGTTGATGGAGGTGCTGAGGCGATGCTAACAAGCGAGATCTTACTCACCCCAATTAATGACGTAGGAAAGGAAGGAGTCGAGAGTGGAACAAAAGACATAGGACTGTTCTTCGTCGCTCGGCTTTCCTGAAGGTGGTCTTGAGCAGACGCAAGTCACCTGACTCCTCCTCCTCTACAATGAAGACGGCAAATTAGCAGTCTCCTTACTCTCACAGACGGGGTAGACTGAGAGACGTGGCGAAGTGAGGCAAGAAGGAATATAAGTCGGGAGATAAGCAGAGCATGCATTGTTGACAATGGGTGAAGGGAAAGGTCTCTTTGACTCACTACATTTCGGCTCGGCATAGTCACGACACAGATCGGCTGTAGCAGTCATGATGGTGCTCTGCAAGGTGAAGGGCTGGTAATTACTACAGATCTGTGGGGTGCAGTGCGAGGCAGAAGTAAGTGGGGTTGCATGCTGAATTACGCGTTACAGGCGAGGTGATGCGGTAATAGCGTGGGCTTACGTATGGTCCATTAGGACACTTAGTGTGACGGGCACAAATAATTTCCACCTCGTTCTTGCCGGCCGCGTCGATTTCAGCAGGGCTAGATTCGTCAGGTTGGATACAGTCTGTGTGTGTTGAAAGAGGGGAAGGAGTGTGTGAGTGAGGAGAAAGAGAGAAGTAGGAGTAGAAAGTGAAGGAGTAGGGAAAGCAGGTGTCTCCTTAAACCCGACAGTTAAACGTTTTATACCTTGCTCACTCATTTACACGCATTCGGGGTGAAGGTGGCGCGCTCACAGGGGGGCCAACGAGATGAGGGAGAGGAGGGGAGTGAGTTAGGCAGAGGGAGTGATGGGTGGAAGAAGGTGTGACGAATATGCTCCGTTCAACTTACTCTTCTCGATGTTAGAATAGGCGCCCCCTTGGGAAAAGTAGACTGTGACAAAGGCATACCGTTGGTTCTGCATGTATTCATCCATACGGAAACCCGCCCATGTGTGCTTCTCCACGTCGCAGATGTGGACTGTCGCCACGTACTTGCCGTCCCCCTCTGCGCCGCCGTGATCAACAAATGACAAGTCGTGGTGTGCGTGCAATAGATGTGGAGAAAATAAACTTGGTAACAGGCTTTCGGGTTAATTCGCTCGATTGCGGTTGCACCGCCTTAAACACGGAGAGTTTACATGAAGAAATGTGGCGCATGTAAGGTGGGAGGGTGCTATGAACGGTGGCATTCACCTTCTGTGAGAGAGCAGGGAATGGTGTCTTTCTCGTCCCAGGATTTCTTGCACGCGCCTTCTCCGTCGAACTCGTAGTCGGTTTTATCGACACGCAGCACCTTCAAATGTGGACCAGTTGTGCGGGTGCATTAAGAGTCATCAGACGGCATTAGACTGCCAGCCAACACATTCATGCCACAGCATTCTACTTAAAATCCATGCTACGCAACCATTCCATGCTGAGAGCTCTGACCAACTCACCGAGAAGGGTCCAGGCAGAGTCACCGTGATATCGACGCACCCTTCCGTCTCATTTACCACGTATTGTGCAGTGAGGGTCCTAAATGGTGGTGTGTTTGGGAGGCAAGATAGAAGTCGCCATTGCAGTGAAGTGAAGTAAATTTCTTACTAGCTGCCACATGTTTTGTGGCCAATGCAAATTATTTATAGCCGTGAGGCCTCCCACCTACGCAGACTTAGATGAGGGAAAAAAGTGGCATATTAATGTGTCAAGTCTGCTGGAGGAAGAAAGCCCGGTAGCCTGATTAAGGGGGTGAACGTACGGAAGAAAGAGAGGCAAATGATGAGAACCGCTGAGAACATTGTCAGAGAGCAGGCAGATCAGGACGAGGGAAGGATAGTTGACTATGTCGAGAGCCTCTGCCCCTCCTTTTATACTGACGAGACGAGAAAGGAAACCTGTTCATTCCTATTTCAATCCAAGTTGTACGTGGTATTGTGCGGTCACCTCGTTGCGTGTTGATTCAGGCAACAGGAAGTGGGGTCATCTTAATTACGCCACTTCTTCACCTGCTTATTGATGCGCCATTTCTTAGCGTGTTCTTTCAGACACATTCAGGGTGAATGCATACTTTCGTCCCAGATTAGATTGGTCAACTCTCGCATTCAGACAGATGCCGTTGAGCTTGTTGCCTTGAATCTTGCAGCTATTCTCTCTTTTTGTCCACTTAAACTGTTTGCGTAATCCTAGCTTTGATAGTAGAAGAGTTGTTTGATGCGCGTTTTGAGAGGACTGGGACATTTTTAACAATTGATTTTATATCCTCTTTCTTCATCTCTGGCTTCTAATAATCATTTCCTGCTCCATATGCATTAATTCTCACTTATGCTAGAATTTATTTGAACTTAACTCTTACAAGTCAATTTGGGTTAATCTTCGGTCCACTCGTTCTACAATCAGTGGTCTCCTGGAATATTTGACAGTTTTTGTGGGGCTTATTCTTTCGTAGTGACAGACTTCTTCTCTACTAATATGAAGCGCATTGTCAAACGCAACTAGTTGCATTGGCCATCAATCGGCACCTCCTCGTGTCGCCCCTCTTCCTCCTCATTCTTTCACCTCTTCTATTACTAGTCCACTCTCCTTTTTCTTCCTTCCTTTTAATCCCTCTTTTATTTTTCATAACTGTCATTACGTCTCCGCGTACTTGCGTTTGGACACATCGTCGCCGGTGATATCAACACTGCCGTTCGTGTTTTAGAAAAATGGCTAGCGTTAAACAATTTTACTTGATGTTCATTGACGTGGATGGTGGACGTGCGCTATTATTTAAATTTTAAGGATTATTTTAATATCATACAAGCAAAATTATCATTACATTTACATTCTGAGGTTGGGGGAGTTTTCATTTTCTACACCGAAAATAAACCATTCTACTGGTTTATGAAATGGGATTAACTTTAGACCACCACCACTAATTTTAACCATCCTTGCCTGCAGTGCACAACTAACATGAATTTTCACAGAGTCATCCTTAATGTCGGAGAGATAATAAAACCCTTTGCAGCGTAGCTAATGGAAGGAGCGGAGTTGATGACTGCATGCGGCAACGCTATAGTTGGACTGGCTTAAATCCCATTAGATTGTTGTCTATCCTCGACCTCCGCAATGGGGGACAATATAGACATGTGATGGAAAGGCGTAATTTGCTACATCGGGAGAACCATTTGATAAAAAGACATGTCGGGCCGACTGCTTTCACATTAAAATATGCCGGTATCGCGCAGCATTGAGTAAGCAGTAGACAGTGAACACAATCGAGGAATAATACGAATGTTTGTCTGTTACTTGTTCGCGTGTAGAGAAACGAGGATGTCCCTTAACTCACCAGGAGACGCAATGTATTACTCATTCAACTCGCATGCATAGCGTCCTGGCCAACTGACTTGTTCCTCCTTCTCTTTTTCTCTGCCTACTTCCTCTCTCTATTCTTCATCATCTCCATTCTCAATCTATTTTCCTCCTCCATCAACTTTTTCTTCTCTTATTGCTTTTGCGATTTTTCCAAACATCTCCATGACATACTGTGCCAGGCGGGAGACGGCAGGAGGTTTTATCGTCTATTAGTGGCAGAGAGACTCTAGCATTGATCAAGTGATGTGCATTATAAACTTCACTATTTGCTGAGAAGACAAGAGAAGAGATCGTGAAATAGGTGGCTATTACAAAGTCTTTCGCATGTAACAAGTTAACACCACTGTGCTTGCATCTCCTTCTACATCATTACAATTATTTGCTGACAAATTATGAATGCGATAATCATCCGAACAATTTCCACGTGCTCAGCAAATACTGTATATTCGCATTCTCTATCGCCTTAAAAAATGTCACAGTCCTCTCAAAACCCGCATCAAACAACTCTTCTACTATCAAAGCTAGGATTAACGCAAACAGTTTAAGTGGACAAAAGAGAGAATAGCTGCAGATTCAAGGCAACAAGCTCAACGGCATCTGTCTGAATGCGAGAGTTGACCATCTAATCTGGGACGAAAGTATGCATTCACCCTGAATGTGTCTGAAAGAACACGCTAAGAAATGGCGCATCATAAGCAGGTGAAGAAGTGGCGTAATTAAGATGACCCCACTTCCTGTTGCCTGAATCAACACGCAACGAGGTGACCGCACAATACCACGTACAACTTGATTGAAATAGGAATGAACAGGTTTCCTTTCTCGTCTCGTCAGTATAAAAGGAGGGGCAAGAGGCTCTCGACATAGTCAACTATCCTTCCCTCGTCCTGATCTGCCTGCTCTCTGACAATGTTCTCAGCGGTTCTCATCATTTGCCTCTCTTTCTTCCGTACGTTCACCCCCTTAATCAGGCTACCGGGCTTTCTTCCTCCAGCAGACTTGACACATTAATATGCCACTTTTTTCCCTCATCTAAGTCTGCGTAGTGGGAGGCCTCACGGCTATAAATAATTTGCATTGGCCACAAAACATGTGGCAGCTAGTAAGAAATTTACTTCACTTCACTGCAATGGCGACTTCTATCTTGCTCCCAAACACACCACCATTTAGGACCCCTCACTGCACAAATACGTGGTAAATGAGACGGAAGGGTGCGTCGATATCACGGTGACTCTGCCTGGACCCTTCTCGTGAGTTGGTCAGAGCTCTCAGCATGGAATGGTTGCGTAGCATGGATTTTAAGTAGAATGCTGTGGCATGAATGTGTTGGCTGGCAGTCTAATGCCGTCTGATGACTCTTAATGCACCCGCACACTGGTCCACATTTGAAGGTGCTGCGTGTCGATAAAACCGACTACGAGTTCGACGGAGAAGGCGCGTGCAAGAAATCCTTGGGACGAGAAAGACACCATTCCCTGCTCTCTCACAGAAGGTGAATGCCACCGTTCATAGCACCCTCCCACCTTACATGCGCCACATTTCTTCATGTAAACTCTCCGTGTTTAAGGCGGTGCAACCGCAATCGAGCGAAATAACCCGAAAGCCTCGTTACCAAGTTTATTTTCTTCCACATCTATTGCACGCACACCACGACTTGTCATTTGTTGATCACGGCGGCGCAGAGGGGACGGCAAAGTACGTGGCGACAGTCCACATCTGCGACGTGGAGAAGCACACATGGGCGGGTTTCCGTATGGATGAATACATGCAGAACCAACGGTATGCCTTTGTCACAGTCTACTTTTTCCCAAGGGGGCGCCTATTCTAACATCGAGAAGAGTAAGTTGAACGGAGCATATTTCGTCACACCTTCTTCCACCCATCACTCCTCTGCCTAACTCACTCCCCTCCTCTCCCTCATCTCGTTGGCCTCCCTGTGAGCGCGCCACCTTCACCCGAATGCGTGTAAATGAGTGAGCAAGGTATAAACGTTTGACTGTCGGGTTTAAGGAGACACCTGCTTTTCCTACTCCTTCACTTTCTACTCCTACTTCTCTCTTTCTCCTCCACTCACACACTCCTTCCCTCTTTTCAACACACAGACTGTATCCAACCTGACGAATCTAGCCCTGCTGAAATCGACGCGGCCGCAAGAACGAGGTGGAAATTATTTGTGCCCGTCACACTAAGTGTCCTAATGGACCATACGTAAGCCCACGCTATTACCGCATCACCTCGCCTGTAACGCGTAATTCAGCATGCAACCCCACTTACTTCTGCCTCGCACTGCACCCCACAGATCTGTAGTAATTACCAGCCTTCACCTTGCAGGCACCATCATGACTGCTACAGCCGATCTGTGTCGTGACTATGCGAGCCGAAATGTAGTGAGTCAAAGAGACCTTCCCCTTCACCACATTGTCAAACAATGCATGCTCTGCTTATCTCCCGACTTATATTTCCTTCTTGCCTCACTTCGCCACGTCTCTCAGGTCTACCCCGTCTGTGAGAGTAAGGAGACTGCTGATTTGCCGTCTTCATTGTAGAGGAGGAGGAGTCAGGTGACTTGCGTCTGCTCAAGACCACCTTCAGGAAGCCGAGCGACGAAGAAACAGTCCTATGTCTTTTGTTCCACTCTCGACTCCTTCCTTTCCTACGTCATTAATTGGGGTGAGTAAGATCCCGCTTGTTAGCATCGCCTCAGCACCTCCATCAACAAAATCGTCTGTTCGTTCCACGCCTATTTCCACCGCGATAATAGGCTTGCCACTTTAAACTCTTCTCCAATTTGTCGCTAGCTTGAAGAATGCACGGGGACGAGAGCGTTTCCTACAATCTTCGGTTGTGGTGCTGAACAATGCTCAATAAAGACAATCTTTCGCCTACTCTAACTCCTTTCTCACTGACTAACGATTGTGGTTGTGTTGTTGGAGTGGTGGTTCATAAGCCCTGCGTCTCTTGACCAAACTGTCGAGGGAGTAGACACTGCTGGAGGAGCGCGCTGAGAGATTTGCGCTTCCCCGGATACGCCTTCATTCATTATGGCTTTCGGCGTGGAATGACTTTTCATCAGCGCCACGTGGTGTCCATGAGAGGGAAGACGTCAGGAACGCTGTAGAAGGCGTCACAGCTCATGTTTATCATCAGCTGGCGAGACGGGTTACCATGAGGTGAAGCTGGATTGTTATCAACTTTAAATATGGCCCTCGGTAATGTCAAAATAGGCCACGTCCTTCGGCTCCGTCCGAATGCGCTCATATGACAGCGAACATTGCAGCGGAAGATGGGATGGGTTAGTCGAGGTGATTGTTCGTTTCAAGTGCCTATCTAATGCGCTCTGTAGTCTCGATGGGCAGAGGCAATTAAACACTTTTCGGTGTGCAGACAGGCGCCGGAGACAGAGGGTGAGTATATCACTGCGGATTGTGCGAAGGATGGACGGGGTGAAATCCAATCAGTTTTGTTGCCAATCGTTGACACGGCAGATGATTCTGACAATATCTGTTACGGTTGTATGAAATGCTGCGAAAGTCTTATGCAGAGAGATGCATTCGAAGAAAGGCACGCTATTATGCGTCCACTTTCCACTCAGCCCGTAGGCCGTCCAGTACGCCGCACGGGAGCGTTTACGAGGGTGTAAAAATCGTCGGGTGGTGATATCAATCGCGCTGTGCTAGTCATGCAACCTAAAATGTTTTCGGTTACCTGCCCACGGGGTAAGAGAAGCGAACCCCCTTGCACAACCTACCATGAGACCCATACGCATCAGACAAACCAACTGGCAACTTGTTAAATGTCTGGACACTTCTTCCAGAGTGTTAAGGTGCAGAGAGCACATCAAGCAAAAGAATGCGCAGATACGCTTTATTTTCGAGGTCGCACATCCCTCCTCGTTCGACCCACCCGGCTTTCTTGCTACGCAATACACGCAACGTCCAGGCCCCAACCAACTCGCTCACCCTCCATCTTCCGTCTTTTCTCACTTCTCTTTCAACTCATTCCTCAGTCTTATCCTCGTCCTCTTCTCTTCTCTTCACCATCTTCTCTGCTTTCCTTCTGTCCCTCTTTTCTCCTTCATCCTCATCTTTCCTGCCCTACTCTCTCCTCGCCTCCTCCTCTCCCCATCCTCCTTTCTTCTCCTCTCCCACCTGTTGTCATCCCGCCCGCCCGATGACGCTGACCTGACTGTGGCGAGAGCACGCCCGATTGCACCGGTTGGTGACTCACCACTCTGAAGTAGTCCATTTAATTAGTTGAGCACTGAGTTGATTTTCGCGATGTTAAGTGGACAGTAGTGGCATGGTCATACGTCGCTATTCGCGGCGACGAGTGTGAAGGCCGCGAGATCCCTCGCTTAGATAGTGATGAGCATCATCATCAGCTAACGGAGGCGAGCAAGGTACTCTGAGAGCTGCGAAGATATCTCAGTAATGGGTGCCATTATGTTCAATGTGGAGTCCCAACTCTGCACTTCCCTTCGCTTTATCCTACCTTTCTCTACCTCCTTTCTTCTTTGATCCCTTTCTCTCCACGCCCTTCTTTCACATTCAACATCTCCGTCTTCTTTTTCGGTGTTTCTGGTAAATTCTAACCTAACTGTTATGCAGAGTCCACTTATGTGCTGCTATGGGCACATACTACTGCCGCCTTTTTCTCCTTGTCTTAACCATCTATTCTGAGGTCAAACCTAGCCACACGGGAGCAAGGAAATGCTGTTTCTTTGGCCCTTGAAACGCTTCATGTTTTGACAAGAGGGCTGAGTTGTACGGGTGCATTTCTCTTTAGAACTGAATTGACCATCACTTTCCACCTTCTCACCTGTGCAACATGACAACACCTGAGAGCGATTAATATTGATGGCACCAGCAGCCTGAGGAAGTAGGCCAAACACCTTGCGACATGGCGTTACTCAATCTGCAATTGTTCAGCGGTCGTCACGACCTTCCCATCTCCTGTCTGTGTCCGCCTCTGTGCTAAGGACCGATGAAATAATCGTGAGGAAGTACCATGCAAGTGTTGCTTGGTTTGTAAAGAGAAGAGGTGAAGACGCTGCTTCGAGCATCCATGTGCGAAGTGTTCCTCTTCCTTAGCATTACAACTCTCTCTTTGCAAAAACCGTAATGAGTGCATCTGGGCCATTCGCCCATGTGGAGAGCGAGGTTGTATGCGGCCAAGTGACTTGCATGCCCCCAATAAGACCCCACGTAAGGGTACACGTTTCATGGTGCGTGAATACCTGAGACTGGCGAGCGAGGGGTGAAAGGCATGGGCGTGCGTTTACTAATCGGGCAACAAGTATGGTATAGAAAAAGAGCTCAATGTTGCTCGGTCAGAGAGGCGAAGGAGGAGGCGAAGGGTTGAGCAAGCTATAATGACATTCCTTCGGTGCCATTTCAAACTGGATGATTGCCTAATTACTACTGCA
>QEYB01000349.1:0-49798 GCA_017562135.1 Dipylidium caninum | reverse complement strand
TATGCATCGTGTGGCAGGCACCTGAGATATTTGCACACTAAACTCGAATAATAACATGGTCATGAGATTTTTGGAAAAAACAGGAGGCAAATATTATCGACTCACCAATAGGGAGAAGATTGTTTGAGAATAGCGTTTTCGGGGGAACACCATTTTGTAATGAGGATTTTGGTGAGTTCACACTGATTTTGCTGTGAAAGCGAAGAAAACACGGGTCATTTACTTATGAATACTAACAGGCGTAAACAAAAGTCACTCAGAACACGGTAAGAATTCATACTTGTGATTGTACCAGAGAGGGTATGTTGAAGGTAGGTAAAAAGGGGAAAGCTTCGGAGGCGCGTTAACAGTCAACCTTGCCTGAAGAAATCTAAACGTTGGAGTCCATAAAGTTGTCGAACATTCCTCTTTAATCTCAGAATTTGTTCCTGTTTCCTATTGCAAAGAATTAGGAACAGGGAAAAGAAATTGATCTTTTGTAATCAACTTAAGGCTTACCTGTTTGGCCAGAATTGGTTACAAGGAGCAAGATACGGAGGCCTCGCTAGCATATTGGGTATTCAGGTCTTGCAAGCTGGGCATAGTTTGCTTGGTTAGTTTTTCATTGTTGCAGCGTTCACAACATCACGACTTGCTCTAATACCCGAAATGAAAGTGGTGAAGAAAGTACTTAGACATCCGGTAAGCTTCCATCGAAACCTTTGTTACCATCGATGTCGTCGGCTTACATATGTGTTTAAAATTTGGCGGCATTGATGCCTAAAAAACGTTATGCCAAGAGCTTTTTTAACAAATGAAAACACACAAGCTAGATCGAGCTGTACTTTCAGTGGTAATAACTAGATTCTGACCTCAAATTCCATTATGGTGATAATAAGATTTTATCTAACTTAGCGCACAAACAACTCTAAATGGAAGAAACGGTAGCTTGCGCGCAAGCAATACCCACCATTTTGAGGAACCTCGACGAAGAAATGCAAAATGGGTCGCAAAACGGCCTTAAGACAGGATGCAGCTAATTTGTTTGCTTGTTCAGCAGCTTGCATTTTTACACAGCTTAAACTCATTTCAAAAACTAAATAATTTTGTAAGCGCCCGTAGATGCATTGAACATTAGCTTTCGGGTGCTTTTATATTATGGATTTCGGAAAGTTAAGTACCATATCCGTAACGTAACGTTTGCCTGATATTATCTCGGCATCACTACTTACTAATTACTTCCAAGTGTACTGTGCTTCTTGCATCCATGTCCACAGTTTAACTGTGAGATCGAGAATGACTGTATTCATCGTGCATTCATTATCGGAACTCAGAGTTTTTCAAAAAAACAGATTGCATTAAATTGTTATGTGTTTAGTGATAAGATATTTATTATCGTTAACCCCCATATCTTAGTACTTGAAGATTTGCCGTCTTTTGCGATGATTGCTGTTGCTTCTATAATGGCATTTTTCGAGCGTTTAAAAGCCTGTCCTTCTGCAGAATACCTCTAATTTTCATATCACTTAATATTTCTAATTCAGTCCTAATTTTGAATCAGTAAGTCATGAAAACCGAGTATAGTATTTTTCGCTATTTCTTTCGCCATTAGGATTATATACCGACAACTGGAGAGAAATAAAAAAGCTGTTGTCTCTCTAGAGGTAGTTTATTTTGTGTATGTATCTGGAATAAAAAGTTGGCGTAATAGTCTCATGAAGAAAGGAAAAATATTACGCCAAGCCCAGTCATGAAAGCTTGGGGATGAGGCGGGAAAAAGGTCTACACCACCTTGCCTTATGTCTATCAATTCCTTATTTTCATAGATTTCGACTTGGAGGCATTTCCTCACCGTCGTTAGTTTTAAGAATGAGTACTGAAATAGCATTAAATTGTCTTCCAAGCATCTGGCTGCACTGCTGCTGTCACTAATTCTCTGGTGCCAACGCAAATATATCTGTTGTTTTGTAAATTTAAAACTCTTCGAATCTTCTGAATCCGATAAAAATTAGATTAATGATGAATTATTCTTAAATCAATTTCCAATGCTTGATGCAACGGTTAATCTATTTTGACTTGGATTTCTGCAGATCCCGACTCTGATTTTCGACAAAATCCGCTCTGGTACTGACGGATTTGATGGCATGCTCGACTTTTTTTTCCCTCTGGTTTACAACAGTTTTTTTCAGAGATCTGGTCTTCCACGCCCAGCCCCCACCAGAAATGTCAGGTAAGACATTGTCTAAATAACGATTCCCTCCTCTCCGTCCTTTCCTTTATAGGCAAATTTCAGGTGCTCGACTGTCTTCTAGCAATTTATATAAAAACTACCTCGAACGATAAGGTGGTACTCATATCTAACTACACACAAACACTTGAACCTAATTGGAGAGCCTTTGCAGGCACAGAAAGTGAGTCTAATTCATGTTTTTCCTTTAGATAAAAAAACTATTCTTATCGCTAAGCATTTGTATTTCCCATAAGTTAATGGCTTCTTTCGACTGGACGGAACAATGTCAAATTAAGAAAAAGAGCAAAAATTGTCGAAAATTCAACGAATCCTAATTGTATGTTTCTTTTATTTTTAGCTTGATTATTGTCACCTTGTTGTTATGGAAACTTTACCATCCTAGTGAAGACGATACTGACGTCCTCATACGTTGTAATGATAGATCCCAAGTGTCAACGACCCTTGTTCTGGACCTAACTTTAAATTCAATAAATTGCCTCTAAGTGGCTGCAAAAATCGGTAGTCACTTAACACTTGGTGACGGGAAACTGCATCGATTAGTAAATGGTGATTTCGTACGATTCACTTTTGTGAGTAAGTTTATACGGATTGTGTCGTGACCATTTTTGTTTTGTTTCTCGCGCATCGAGATGACATGGTGTTAAATAAGTAGGATTCATTAAATGTTGATTTATCTCAGACAGCCTTTCCGCTCGGCTTGCGGCGATGAGTGTCATCACATTTGGGTTGGTAAGAACTCGAAAAATAGCATTTATTCATGTGAAAGAAGGCAAGGATAAAATTCGGGCCTTATTTGGAAGTTATTCACTTTGCATAAGTGGCATCTGCTTGTCAACCTGATATCACTACAAATTTTGATATTTTTTGTTAACGAATTCTTTCATCCTTCAAGTTTCGTTTCGTTAAGATTTTTAAAAAAACCACTCCTTTTTTCCTTTTATAATACGTAGATTCCTATCATCTTTGACAAAAATGAGTTGTCATTGGCGTCGTAATTATGAAGGTTCTTTGCCGCAAGCATCCTCGATGCATCTAAGTCCTTTGATAAGAAACTATAGTGCTGTTTATAGTGATTTAAACTTTGGGCTTTAGGTGACGATACTACAACCTGTTATTCATCGCGGCTTACAATCACGGAAAAAGCAAGGGGTACCTTTGGATGTTCTTTCTTATGCTCCAAACATTCAGCCCTGCACGTAATCTCAGGTCGCATAACTTATTTTGATTGTTAAAGCACAGCTTTTGTCATTGCGAGGATTATTCCGTCTCTCGTATCAACTTCCTACCTGCGCTTTTTTTATCATCGCTGACCTGGTTTTTTTCTGTGTAACCTTGCTCCCTTTCTTTCGAATCTGGAAGTCTCTCTTTCGTTTATTTCACTTCGTTTTCTTTGTGCTGCCACTTTGGTTCTTACACTTGTTGCTGAAATTCGTGTTGTTTTTATGCCGCCGCTTTGTCTGGCGTTGATGATATCTGAAAGCCATCTTGTTCCCCTAAAGTAACCAATCATTTTAACTCACTCTAATTTTGATTGTGGTAGGGTCAATGCGTTTAAGAAAACATTCTTACCTATGACGCAAATACCTAGCGTTCCTACGGTATTCACGCCGCAGAGACCACCCTATTCTTCAGTCATTCGCCTCTGGTTCGAAATGGTACCCTGAGGCAATACTTAGGTTTACCAGATTATAGCCTCATACGCAAGTTATATGCCCATTTAAAGAACAATTTCGGGGCCAAGCTATCCAATACGGCGGAGCGTGTGCATCGGAATTACATTTGAATAAGTTAAGAGGCAGAGCATCATCCTTATTTGATGTTGTTTCGGCAATTGATCTAATTCCTGCTCGTCATATCTTTCTGCTTTAGGATGTAGGACGATTAAAAGTCAGGTTATATTTCAAAAGCATTGAAAAGGCAGGCATGCTGAACTAGTAATTTGGGAAGTGGGTTTCTGGCTTCAATTTTTGACTGTTATAGATAAACAGAAAATATTCAATCAAAATATGTCAATGACATAATATCACGAGCCTAATTTTCATCGATACATTAAGAAATGGCTATGTTTTGACGGCTCTTCCACGCATCAACGTACCAAGGGACTGGAAGTCATGTTTTCAAACACCATGCCAGGGTAAATACGTGAAAGTGCCAAAATGAACTTGGATTTTCGCTAAGATAAGAACTCGTCTGGCATACTTGTACGGTATCTATACCTGCTGAATTTATAAAGTATAGGCTCCTACTCTTAAAGCATACAATAAAAGTATTGCACCACCTTCTATTACGGGGAGAAATAACGAATTACTGAAAAATTTTAAGTATTTACACACATACCATTTGTGCTTTCAATCCCACTCTCGTTCGCAGACAAAAAGGGAGAATTAATGCGATGGAGTAAGATGCAATCCGTTTCCCACCAATCACAAGATCTCTTTATTGGAGAAGACGAGTGTTAGTATGGTTAGTAATGATCTGAGCCGAGTGAAGGGAACCGATTAGTTAGTATTTCAAAGAATTGTAATTTCCTTGAAGGATACTACATGTCACCTGTGCCAACAAATTATCAAAGGGCTGGTAAACGCTTTTTTAGCATGCCATATTTTAACTGCAAACTTCTATCAAATGCACACACTTAAGCTCTGTATACTGCTGGAAGTTGTAATGACTGTCGATGGGCGTATCTTTGACGACTCGTGTGTTCACTCTCCATACGTAGCAACCCAACTTTAGCTTTCACGCTGTTACTTCCCATGTAATCTTAGGTTCCTTTTCAATGTTAAAATTCGCCTCCCTGAGGACATCGAAGATAGCGGCGATGGTGCGCATAAGAGTACAATCAGGAACTACATCCAGTCAAGGCCCCTAGAGTAATGTGATTCTCTCTTACACCACCACAAATTTAAGCCTTTAAAATTCAAGCTTTATCTTTCGTTGCCTGAAGTTGTTTTGAAGTTTTTCGACGTGCTGAGAAATTAGTGAGGTGATAGCACATGTAACCTCATGTAATTCTATTAGTGATGCACTCAATTATGCATGGGGTGTAGCTTTTGCGTGTGCTACTCCATACGCACGCCCTAATAACGCTGATCGCAATCTCACTAACTGTAATCTCTCATCCGTTCAAATGGGTGTGAAGTGACCTAACTACCCGGTGAGTACATTCACTTACAAGCTAAGCTACCGTCACTGAATCCATGTCGTGTCAATGGGAAAATGATGAGCTCGACACTCAAATCCAAACAAGACCACAAGCACACGAAAACCCACTTAAGAAGATTGTCGTTTTCTTCATACACCTCTAATTCTGGGCTGTATGAGTACGTACGTTTGATGCTCTCATTCACCTATCTTAACCCACGTAGCATGTATGCATTCAGGTTTAAGAAAGAATTAAAGACTGAGGAGGTCCGTATATAATTAGTAGGATTTGTTATCAGCCAAAGATGATCATATGCACTGTAGAGAAGATTAAGGAGGGGGAGAGAATAACGCATAATGAAAGCGTCAATGTTGCAGATGGAATGGGAATAGAGGGGAGAGGGGAGGGGGAAGATGTAAACAGTGTCCTCCCCACAAAGTATACCAGTTTGCGGAGAGCATCGAAAGTCAATGATGCCGACGGGCTTTCCATCAACTTTGTCATAGGCGACACTTATTGCATCTTGGGGAAAAGGAGGATGGGGGGGCTAATATTCTTCACAAGTCTCTACTTCTCCAATAGGAGCCTCTCGATATCTTCCTTCATGCTCTATGGATAAAAGATGGTAAAATGACGTGAGAGCAAAGGCAAATGGATCATAGTGCGAACGTTAGCATCGTCTGGCAGGCACCTGAGATCAATTTACACTTAAACCGAATATCGAACATAGTTATGAGGTTTTAAAAAAAAGGAAGGCAAATATTTGTCGACTCACCATAGGAGGAGTTGTTGGAGAATAGCGTTTTTCGGGAACACCATTTCTGTTAATGAGGAATTTTGTGAAGTTCCACTTGATTTTGCTGTGAAAGTGAAGAAAACACAGGTCATTTACTTATAAATACTAACAGCCGTAAACACGAGTCATTCACAACACGGTAAGAAAATTCATACTTGGTGATTGTACCAGAGAGGACATTTTGAAGGTAGGTAAAAAGGGTCAAAGCGTCGGAACCGTTAACGTCAACCTTGCTGAAGAAATCAAACGTGAGTCCAAAATTGTTCCGAACATTCTCTTTAATCTCAGAATTTGTTCCTGGTTCCTATAGGTAACAGATTAGAGAGCAGGGAAAAGAAATTTATTTTTTGTAAAATCAACTAAGCTCACCTGTTTGCCAAATTGGTTACAAGGAAAAGCAAGGATACGGAGGCCCTCGCTAGCATATTGGGTATACAGTTCTTGTAGCTGGGCATAGTTCTGCTTGGTTAGTTTTCACTCAGTTGCCACGTTCACGACAATCACGACATTGCCTCTAATGACCCGGAAATTAACAGTAGTGAAGAAAGTACGTAGACATACCGGTAAGCTTCCATCGAAACTCTGTTACCATCGATGTCGTCGGCTTCATATGTGTAGAATTTGGCGGCATTCGAAGCCTAGAAAAGTATGCCAGAGCTTTAGCAAATGAAAACACACAAGCTAAGATCGTGTGTACTTTTCAAATTGTAATAACAGATTCTGCCTCAAATTCCATTATGTGATAATAAGTTTTATCTAACTTAGCGCATAAACAACTTTAATGGAGAAAGGGTAGCTGCGCGCAGAACCCACCATTTTGAGGAACCTCGACGAAGAAATGCAAATGGTTGCAAAACGGCCTTGAAGACAGGATGCAGCTAACATTGTTTGATTGTTCACACTTACATTTTTACACACTTAAAACTAATCCGGAAAGATTTAATAATTTTGTAAGCTCCGTAGATTGAGATTGACATTAGCTCGTCTGTTTAGTTATGGGATTTCGGATGGGTTAATACTCATATCCGCAACGTTATTCTTACTAAATATACAAATGTATAATGGTTACCGGCACATTCAAAGCAGGAGGATTGTTCAGTTATTTCATACTGTCGATATTCGTATGAGTGAATTAACATTTGGGTGGCCTATAAAACAGATGCTCTGGTTGTTCCGCATCATTCCTCATGGCTCCAAATTACTCAGCAAACGTCGGGGGCCATGCTTCATGTGAGTCTGGTCGATTTTGCCTTTGTACTACTTGACTTCGAGTATGGTTTTACGTTACCCTTTTAATGCACTTCAGGGGTTTACGTTCAATTCCCATATTGCCGGAATAAAGCATTTTTATTAATGAGCACTCCTACGACGACGAATTTGAGACTATTTCATGACGCTTTCGAAACAGTGAGGTGGATAGTTAAAGTAGACGTATCGACTCGTCTACTGGGCTTTCGGGGATCAGTTAAAATGTCTAAAAACGTTAATTGGTGAGTATACTGCACTTTTTTACATGCAGTGATCCCAATGGCGTGCTTTATGTGCCTGGGTTAAGTTAATAGCGGGCCGTGTTTAGATTATTTGTTGCCATCAATTTGCTACCTTTTTATTGTCAAAATTGCTTTGTTGGCGATTAATGAGCCGCGAGGTTAAAGTTATTACATTATGATTTAGTTCCAAAACTTCAAGCAAGAAGGATGGGAAAGACACTTATTGAGTATTCATCGAAAATTCGTTTACTGATTTGGATCCGACTGGAAGGTGAGCTAAAGGTCAATTTGTTAATAAAAACCAAACGTCTTTGAGGAGTCGTAATCACAGATGGTAGAGTAAAAGAGGAGCCAGAAGGACGTCAGAGAAGACCTAAAGAGTCCTGCGCTGCTCCTCGTGGGACCTCTGCCAAAAGACGAAAGTGAGCATTCCCGTGTCCCAGGCTCCCTTGAGCACGTAATCCTCCAGTGCTTTTCGCTGGTAGCAGTGATGCCATAGTGACAAGTCGCAATTACAGTTCGCCTCCCGGAGGTGGATTTCGCGTCTGCACTCGATTCACACACCGCCGACACTTAAACCTACATAAGGAAAACATTAAGATAGCGTAAAACGCAAACTCGATAAACAGAAGCGTTCTACGATTCCCCCGATTTAACAAAAGCAGAGTTAGTCGCCTCCTATCACCCACCTGTCATGGGTATCTGAATCGGTCTTCGAGTTATAAGTGAAAAGCTCTTTTAGTTCGTCCAGACTAAAGTGCCTCTCCACCTCTTCAACTTGATCAACCACACAACTACTCAAGGCCTTCTTATGAGCCTGTCGTTGAAGCATCTTCTCCTCAATTGTGCCCGTCTACAAGAAGGTTACAGGAATCGGAGACATACCGAAATGAGTCGGTAGATGTAACACTGTTTCTTTTGACCGTCTCGCCACACTCGAGCCATAGCCTGTTCATCGTTGGCCGGGTTCCAGTCGGGATCGAACATCACCAGTCGGTTTGCACCGATGAGATTAAGGCCGCAACCACCTGCCTTACTGCTCAACATGAACACCAACTCTGTCGACTGGGCAGGGAAGGTAGAAAAAATAAGGTGATGAGGCGGATGTAGAAAGATAAGAAAACGTCCCTCATTAAAAAGGCGAATATCGGGTGTCGAGTTAGATTATTCAGAAAGCAACTACTCAAAGAAGTGTTACCGGCAGTGGATATGGACTCACCGACAGTCTAAGAAATTAGAGAAACAAGGATGGAAACAACGAATTAAAGTGGTTATCATGACATAAAAAATCTACAATTTGTTACCGGTTGACGAATAGGGATGTCAATCTTTTATTTGTTAAAAATGACGCTCTATGAGCAAGCTGATACGAGAGACGGAATAATCCTCGCAATGACAAAAGCTATGCTTCAACAATCAAAATAAGTTACGCGACCTGAGATACGCGCAGGCTGAATGTTTGGAGCATAAGAAAGAACATCCAAAGATACCCCTTGCTTTTCGTGATTGTAAGCCGCATAAATAACAGGTTGTACTAGCGTCACCTAAAGCCCAAAGTTTAAATCACTATCACAGCACTATATTTTCTTATCAAAGGACTTAGATGCATTCGAGAATGCCTTGCGGCAAAGAACCTTCATAATTACAACGCTAATGGCACCTCATTTTTGCCAAAGATGATGAGAATCTACGTATGATAAAAAGAAAAAAAGGAGTTGAGTTCTTTTTAAAAATCTCAACGAAACGAGACTTGAAGGGTGAAAGAATTCGTTAACAAAAATATCAAAATTTGCAGTGATATTAGGTTGACAAGCAGATGCCTCATGCAAAGTGATAACTTCCAAATAAGGCCAATTTATCCTTGTCTTCTTTCACATGAATAAATGCTATTTTTGAGTTCTTACCGACCCAAATGTGATGACACTTCGCCGCAGGCCGAACGAAAGGATGTCTGCGATGGATCGACTTAGTGAATCCTACTTATTTAACACCATGTCATCTCGATGCGCGAGAAACGAAACAAAAATGGTCACGACACACCGTATAACTTACTCACAAAAGTGAATCGTATGAAATCACATTTATTAATCGACGCAGTTTCCCGTCAACAAATGTCAAGTGATTACCAATTTTTGCAGCCACTTAGAGGTAATTTATGAATTTAAAGTTAGGTCCAGAACAAGGTTGTTGACACTTGGGATCTATCATTACAACCTATGAGACGTCAGTATCGTCTTCACTAGGATGGTAAAGTTTCCATAATAACAAGTGACAATAATCAAGCTAAATATAAAAAAAACATACATTAGGGTCGTTGAATTTTTCGACAATTTTTGCTCTTTTCTTAATTGACATCGTTCCGTCCAGTCGAAAGTAGCCATAACTTATGGGAAATACAAATGTTTAACGAGAAGAATAGTTTTGACAAAGGAATAACATGAATAGACTCACTTTCTATGCCTACAAAGGCTCTCCAATAGGTCAAGTGTTTGTGTGTAGTTAGATATGAGTACCACCTTATCGTTTGAAGTAGTTTTTATAATTGCTAGAAGACAGTCGAGCACCTGAAATTTGCCTAAAAGGAAGGATGGGGAGGAGGGAATCGTTATTAGATATGTTTTACCTGACATTTCTGGTTGAGCTGGAAGACCAGACTCTGGAAAACTGTTGTAACCAGAGGGGAAAAGGTCGAGCATGCCATCAAATCCGTCAGTACCAGAGCGAATTTTGTCGAAAATCAGGTCGGGATCTGCGGAAATGCGAGTCGAAATAAATTAACCGTGCATTAAGCATTGGAAATTGATTTAAGAATAATTTTATCATTAATCTAATTTTATCGAATTTAAGAAGATTCGAGAGGTTTTAATTTAACACAACAGATATATTCTCGTTGGCACCAGAGAATTAGTGATCAGCAGTGAGCCATATGCTTGGAATACAATGCTATTTCAGTACTCATTAAAACTAACGACGGTGAGGAAATGCCTCCAAGTCCCAATCTTTGAAAAAGGAATTGATAGACCTAAAAAAAGTGGTGTAGACCATCCCCAAGCTTTCATAACTTGGCTGACATAATATTTTTCCTTTTCATGAGACTATTACGCCAACTTTTTTTCCCAATAGCATACAAAAACACAGCAAACACTTTTATTTCTCTTCCAGTTGTCGAGTACATAACTCGTAGGGCAAAAGAAATAGCGAAAAGAACTTCGATATCTCTGGTTTTCATGACTTGACTGATTCAAAATTATACCGAATTAGTAAGTGATATTGAGGTATTCTGCGGAAGACAGGCTTTTAAACGCTCGAAATGAAATACATTATAGAAGCACGGAAATCACGAAAAGACGCAACTTTAAGCATTAAGATATGGAGAACGAGAAAATATCTCGTCAGCTAAACACATAACATTTAGAAGTTATGTTTTTGAAACTCAGAGTATTGTTAATGATGCACGAGGAAACAGTCATCTCGATCTCACAGTTAAACTGTAGACATCGATCAAGAAGTTTCACATCACACTTGGAGATATTAGTAAGTGATGCGATAAAGCAGAAAAAAATTCCTACAACCTTCACAAACTCAGTCATTTAAGATATAAAACTTCGTGTGAACGCCAGCTGTTATTGTTAAAAAATGGGGATTGTTAGGTAATCCCAGTAACAAAAAATGAGAACCTGATAAGTACGTTATCAACAAAATCGAATAACAATGAGTACAATTTAGCTACTGACCACAAGTTCTAAAAGTTAATTCTAAAAAGACCACATATTAAGAAAATATAAGTGAAAAAACAATTGCTGGCAGCGTTAAAAAAGTTAGTGGGCAGATAAGCCATGGCGAATTGTTCATACCAGAGCATTGTAAATAGATTAAAAACAAGTGAAAATTGGACAGATGATAAATAATCCCATTGGCAAGGCTGAAATAACTGACATTATAAATTTAAACGACATTATAAATTGGTGCGGCACTACTAATAACTTTGCCTAATTCGCAGTTTATATCATCAAATATTCATAAAAATACATTAAAAACAACACACAAAAAAGTACGGGTTTCGCTTAATGGGTCCACTCAAAATTGAGGATTCACAATTGTCTTGAATGCATGTCAAGGTTGATATTACACTTTGCTGGAAGCGTATAAGCAACCAGAAGTGAGATGACAAACTGAAGATGAAACAAAAAGTATCCAACAATGACCTACGATTACACAGCTTCTTAAGATGTGTAATTGAGGCGAGGCTAGAGATGGAAAGTCCCTTTCCTGCTTTCCCAACATCCAAATGTTTCGAAACTTCTCGAGCCTTTCTTTCAACAAATTTGTTATAGACACATGCTTGTGTTGGAGATAGCCGACAGCACACTACCTGCTCAACTGAAAATCAGTAAACATATACATAACAAACGTTACTTTTGACAGGAAGATACTGGGTTAAAAGGGTTTGGGTTCGACGTATGATACACCGACTAACGATAGAAAGGAGCTGAAAGGATAAGACGTTAAAAAAAGGTGGAATAAAACTTCTTGTAGTTTCTCCTCTCCAGCTTTTTGCTCAGCAATACTTGCGACTGAATCCCTGCCGCGCAAAATAGGTATCTCAAACTTCTTTCTAAAGTCTGCCGCAGTACCCAGAAGCCCAACATTGACGAAGTGAACCAAACTGAAGTACTCCAAGAGATCATTTTGAATGGGAGTACCTGAGAGTAGCACCCTCCTTTTACAGTCTAATTGAACAAGTGCCTGATAGGTCTGATTTTCGGATTTCTTTAAACGGTGACCCTTGAGAGTAACAAAAGTCTGGAATAAACACATTCAACCTACTTCATCGCATATGACAAGTCCGACAGAACCTTTGTGTAGTTCTCCCACGTGCACTCGAAATGTTTCGTAAGATATTATTAAAATTGGATTCGTTATTCTGGGCGGTCTTTGAGACATGAAAATAGCTACAAAACCGCTGTCAGAGCCATGACACATACCCAATTTTCGATTAATTTCATCTTTAGAACCAGAATCAATGGCCAGTGGATTAACCCGATTCAGTAACCACTTATTTAATTCGTTGGCCCAATTCTTCACCAAACTGCTCGGGGTGACAATGATAGCCTTGTCTATCATCGGTTTCGCCTCTGGACTTTGGCGCTAAATTATTAATGTTCGAAAAATTAAATACTCCATCGACGAAAAAATGTTCGTGCTGAAGATTGACGTACCAGAAGAGTCCATAAAAGAGCGATGCATTGCAGAGTCTTACCAAGACCCATTTCGTCAGCCATAATACAACCGTAGTTGCCAGCAATCTTTAAGCCAGTAACGCAATCATACATAAATTTGACTCCCTTGTAAAAATACTCCGAAACTTAACAACTTACTTCCCTCTGGTGAGGCCGCAAAAATTTGGCAAGAATTGGATCGACAACGACATGGACCAATTTGCCGCTGAATACAAAACTCTGATGAAATTGAAAACATACGCGTCAGATTTTAGATTATCTTGAAAGTTGATTTCTGGTGGTTCGTAGAGCACAAGTGCGTTAGCCTCAAATGGATCATGAAGAGCAACTTTGGCTAAAGAGCGTTTAAGACCCAGGCACTTAATTTCACATCCACTAGCTAAAAATTTCACAATCATAATGAAAATTACGTTGATAATCTTGAATAGGGATTTTGAACGGTCTACTAAGAATAGATCTAATTAAGGCCTCCTAGAACAATTAGCCAACAAGCGCCATACATGAGCACCGTTTCCACACAGAATTTCGTTAATACGATTAGTTTCGGCGAGAGGCTTTCTGTATTCTGACACAAAGGCTCGAGGAGAATATGAAACTTCTACGTCAGGTGATCGGGCAACTTTGCGCTTAGCAGACTGCTTAAAACAAATTACGTGAATATTTCAATTACCTCGATTTTAAGCTCCTGGGAAGTACCTTGACTTATTACTTGACTTGGAGCACGGCTTCTTCGCTAAAACAGGATAGATCTCAACACATCCATACCATCACACATAAGCATATCCCGCCACGGGGTCGAAATATTTGATGTTGGTAAGAATAAACAATAGCGGCCTGATTAATAATGAGAGTACAGTCGCTGTCTCTGTAAATAGATAGACGAATGCCAAGTTTACTGCAATGGATATTCACCAATTTTTGGTAGTTTTTTGAGGCTCATAACCGTACATGTACGTTAACAGAACGTCGAGCATTCTCTAATCATTCGTCAATAAGTTTGCAATTTTATGTTGAAAAATCCTACGTAGTTACACTTAGAAATTTTTTAATGTGTAGTCTGGATATTATGTCCACAATGGATCACTCAGGTGAGATTCAACGGAGCCTTCCACTTAATTTCAGTGAATAGACTGTCAGCGACTCTTTGCTTTGACATCAACCGTGATCATTTGAAAATAAACAATTGTGTGGGTGGAAATTCTGATAAGAACGACACTGAAAACCGCCCGACCAACGTAATTTGCCTTCAATCAATATCATGGTCAAAATCTCCATTGTGTCCTTTGTAACCGCAACATATGTTGGATATACTAAGAAACTGAAAGCGCACTACTACAAGGGAGCATGGTTTTTTATGGCAGTTTAGGCGGAGACGCCTTTGGACATTTCGTGAGGTGGCAAGTGTCCCCGATGCATTTCATTGGCATTTGTTTTGGCCCCAAAGCACTACCACACTGTGCTTTATTTGTTGTGCAGCACCGAGGTTGTAACTTTTCGCCCCCTCTGCCCTTTCTGATTGCATGAACTTTACTACGCATTTTAGCTCATCGCAAAAAAGACACACCTTAAGCACCATAAAAATCATAAGACTAGGCTTTATTAACACTGATTAAAAGGTCCTGAAACTAAGTCAAGCTTTTAGGAGTAATCACGAATATTCTTTTAAGAATGAGTAACGGTACCCCACGTACACCTCCGGTCAAATGTACTTTTACCTGTCGTCATAGGTTGTACTTTTGAACCTACGGTCATGCCGTTCACCGTCCTTCCCTCCCATCAATTACGGGATTGGGGACAGAATCGAAGGTGGACTGTTCTACTCACGAACACCTAGTTGTTATCCTTGTCTAAGGCAATCATCCGCAAAAACTGAATGGAGAAATCAGCGCCTATGATGAGCTTTTGTTCACCCGCCGCGTTAAAACAACAAAAATTCAAAAAGAGGAGGAAATAAGAGGCGCAAGTAAAAATACAATAACAAACATTCAATGCGTCAGTTAGACCACGGCCACATTGAATAGAAGTAAAACACTCCACTATGTGTTGAGCGGGATGCCACACGCCTTTAGCATGTAGCTACGAGGAACAATAGGACAGCCACTGAAATCATTGGAACTAGATTCGTAGGGTGAGGCTCTCACAAAACGAGTGATAGTTCAAAGAGTAATTAAGTGGGATATGGTGCAGAGGCCGTTGGTAAAGGAGTATTAGGATCCGATCCCCAACCGGAGCCGAGACCAGCTTTTGAAGATGTCGGATATGGAGGAGTAAGAGATGAATTCAAACCTGGGTACGGTGGTGGATTGACATCTGGCGTAGAGGGGATAGTAGGGTGGGGGGTTGTCCTGGTTCAGATAAAAAGCGAAGTCGATCATTTACAATTAGAAGAAAAAACAATAATAGGTTCAGATTCCAACTTATTTAGACAATGCACTAAGGTCAGGGCCGTATTTCCACAAATGATATGAGTAATAACTAGTTCTGTTGAATAGGATTGAAGTAAATTGCGCTAAGCAACACATTAAATTGTTATAGTACAGTACACAAATAAGCACATCGACTAAACAAAATTAATTAGTATGCAATAGACAGATCCTCTGGAATCTCGGTAGAGGCGTGTTGGAATCGCGCCAAAATGAAAAAAAAAACCTTCAGTGATTTGATCAAAAGTGGTCCGATGTAGGAAATACTACAGAGATGATGAATCATTTTGTGGTGAAAGTAGATTAAGTCGCCTTTTGGTCATCGAGGTGAAGATTGAAAATGGCTGAAGGCAATTGAAAACATATCGAAATAATAACAAAAAATGAGCGAAGAGTCGGAATTCAGTCCAACTTGCCTTATGTGAATCCGGCTTCGACGAAGGAGCAGAAAAAGCTGGTACATTTGAGTCCGTGGCGGGTAAAAGGCCTGCTACAGTGACTAAATTGGGACGTGACCGTTGACTATGTTGGGGGCGAAGCGCTGCCAACGGCCTGCGGCGAAGTCGAAAGCAACAGTAGTAGATCACCAATCCAATGCTGAGCAGCATCAATAGGGTACCGAATAGGGACCCAAATATCGTGCCCCTTGGTCGCGAGTAGTCGTATCTGCGTGGAAGTAAAGCACTACCTAACATTCCCTTTCACTAGGTCGACTCTACTAAGAATAGGAGTTACAGATACCTTTTCCATGAAATCTAACCAAATTATTTTATCTCTAGTACTACCTGTAATGCAGAAAACCGGCTTAAAAAAGCCAATGTCAAAAAGTGGAAATAGGGCAGTAATCCTCCGGGGCTACAGGGTGGCTCCCGCCCGGAGTAATTCCGGTCTCTGAACCGAGACTGAGGTCAGTGCCTCAATACATCCTCGACCAGGTCTGAAGGGAACGGTGGATGAACACATGGTTACGGTACGGAGGTGGACGTTCTCGGACTTCGAAGGGAATAATTTGAGTATGTACATTCTTCCTGAACCTTACGGACATTGTTATGCTTGGACTTGCTTCCTGTACTATTGTGTTATATATCTGTTGTATGTGGATTTGCTCCCAAAAATAAATGTTAAGATAACCAGATTGGGGGAAGGTAACTCGTCCAGCTCAGACGAAAAGCAATAATGAGGGGTCGTCACTCGGTGATTTTCGAATCCACCACTGTAACAACATGTACAAATTTGTGAGAGAACAAAACGCCTGTTAAGTAAATGGTTTAAACCCCATGCGATATTCATATATCAACCGCATGACTTACTTATTATCTTCCCAAAAGAATAACTTTCAAGGCTAACATAATAGTTTTAATGATAATATAACACCTTGATTGACTTCCTTTCAGGACACTCAGCGTACGCTAAATATTCCTAATAACCTTTGTTAAAATCATTTCATGTTAAACTGACTAAATTTACGAGAAATACACATCATCATAACGATGACTGAACTGCCCGTCAACGAAGCTAATGAGCTAACATCCTCCAATGATGTAAGCTTGAATAGTGAATGTTTCAGCATTAAGTAGATGATCAGCGTGCTTTGTAAATGTAAAATGCTTTTAGGCTCAGCATTTATGTCTATGTACAAACAAATACTGAAATGATCAAGAACAAATTTTTTTATAACAACCTCGGTAGTGTCAATAGCCTTTGACTTAGGACGTAATTAAGAATGTCGCTTTGGTAGGAAACACCAAATAGCATTCATGATAACTTCAACTCGTTCCATCAAATCCTCAATCTCATGTGTCAACATCATATACAGATACCGAATGCCAAGATCGATAAAAAGGAGCAGTGATCTGGTGTGCTCAATAAAATCGAAAAATAGTAGCAGATTTTCCCCTTTCTCACAATAAAAACGAACATTGCACACAAAACGCCCACTACAGTTACCCTTTATGTCGGTCATCGAAATAAATTGGAAATGAATATAGGGACTGACAGATTAAAATAAAGATACAACCGCAACTTGACATGATAAAAACTATAAAGTCTACAAGTAAGCATGTTAAGTCATACTACACAAAAATGAAGAACAAATGATTCGGATAATGTCGATGTGAAGTTCTAAATTCCATGAGGTTGAAATGACGCTAAGAAGGAGTCATTGCTATGCTAAAAATCCAACCCAAGGATCTGTAAACATCAGGGGTAAAGTAAAATAGGTCAAGTATAAGGTCAGTGTACTTTAATGAAGGAAACAAGGGGATAAAGGGACGTTAGTGGAAGAGTCTAACGATACAAAATTTTGATCAACAAAATAATATTTTTACACAATAATAGAAATCCCACTAATCCATTTTTAACAGATACCAAATGTAGATGCGTACACAAGTTCCCCCCAATTTTAAAGTCTGTTCTTATCCAGTAGAAAGAAATGCCTCTAACACTACGCTCAAAATATATATTAGGCTAATTTCTCATTGAAAACCAAGAACAATTGGAGAGAAACTACAATTTAAACACATAATCATGATCAGAAGGTAATAGTAAGAATTGGTCATTACTTAGCGACATATAAGAAAGTTCCTCTTACTATACGCGCCTGATTCCTCATATTATATGCCAAAAATAAGAGAAAAATCAGGTTGCATGCTAATATAACCTAAATGGAAACAATAAATATTCTTTCAAACATTGAAAATGGGAAAAAATACAAGTTAACACTAAGAGCCGAACAATACGCTTTCCACCCAGTTATCGATAACGGAACCAAGTGGCTTAGTTATACACAACAGCAAGAGGCAACCGCAAGCGGAAATCTAGAACTTCGCAAATGACATGCACCAAATAGGCAAGCGGAACAATGCAGTCATTTCAGACAAAGTACACTTTTTTACAGATTCAAAATAAATTGACCAAGACATTTCCACCAACATACAATACACAACAATAAAGTACAGTCTGCGAAAGCGGGAACTGGCATCTTATGAAGTGTCAAAATTAAAACTAAAAAGGAGAGATTCCAAGATGACTATTATAAATTAATGTACAGTCGCAATACGCACACCGTCTAGAGCCAAATAGTTATTTACTATAAGTATAAAGAGTAACACAGCTAATATAGTACCTATGGAACAGAACTCACGGATCAGGAGTAGGTTTATACCTTGAAGGTGAGTACCCATATTTATAAGAATCATCGTAAGCCCCTAGAATTTTTGTCTCTAGGAAAGACATCTGAGAAAATATACATGGTGAGGACTTACCATAATTGCCTAATACGAGAAAAAACAGGAAAATAAGGCACCATAATTCCATCCCGGACGTATGGCCTGTTTCGTACTTGAACGCGACGCCCTGGTCGGGACAAAATATCGGTTTGGTTATTGACTTATTTAAACCACCATAATCGTACTTTTCTATTTTAATATTGTGGTTCCCTTAAATCAAGAACTTAAACCCGTTGCGCTTGGCATATGTTCATGGCGTACGCAGAGTGCGAATATAGACTTTTCCTTTTAATATACTGAGTGGCTGGAGTACGCTAAACATTAAACTTACTGAACTGTATCATACATTCACATTGTGGAAAGGTAAATTTGGGTTGAGGATAGCATATAGACTTCCGTAAAAATGGAGCCAAACACTTATATAAGCTTGTTTGCTGAATGGTAAACAAATGAAAACTATTGTTAAGACGCTGTATTCAAACAATCTTTAAACAATTGTATCGGTGACCTCCTTGTATGTAGTGACCTCTCCCAAGATAATTCGTCTGAATGATCTCCATATTATTTTTGGAATAAGCTTGCATATTTATTTGCTCTGTTTTGCTATGTTACATTAACGGAATTCTCAACAAATGAACACGATTTATTTGCTACAGGGACGAATAAGTCCTCCAAATACTAGGGTAACTAGCCCAACGAGGGAACGTGGCAGATGCCACAGTTGATGGGTAGAAAGCAGATGTAAACCTTTACTAACAAAGTCAGTTCAGTACAAAGATTGTCCTACTAAAAATGAAAATAAGTTACTCTTTTTGCGCAACTTATGTCCCAATAGAATTTGGTATCGCTGCATTAGGAGAGATAAAACTATTTACGAAATTGTGTGATAGTTGCTGATCAGTATGTACGACCAGCTAACCGTTGGTTTCATTAGGTAAGTGCTGGGCAAGAATCCAAAACGACGAAAAGTCGTCGAATTTTTAATCATGCAAAATAGATTTTCCCACTTGCCCGTCGAATAAGGCATTTTTCACACCACGAAATGCAAAGTCATGGACTGCTTTCAAAGCACAATATCATTCGCCCAGAAATTCTGAACCCTAGCATATTAACACAATCATTAATGACAACAAATTTTTCCACAGAAGGTATCGCCACAGTAAGTTAGGTGGATGTGCGCCCTAAGACTTTATTCAAATAAAGCTAGACAAGTAATGCAAAGATCTATTTTAATTTAGCAAGGGGACGGACTATGTGACTGGTGAAAATACAAATTGACTAGAAGGTCTGTCTATCTTTCTTTAATGTCATGGCCTGATAAAGTCGTAGTATGGAAGTTCACTGAAAATTGCAACAATTTCTATAGCATTGAGACTTTAGTTCACGGTATCATAATGGTTATTCCGATTGGCAAGTCCCATTATCCACATATTAGGCATCTCTTCCACAACTCTTTGCAGCTCTCTTGCTAACAAACTCAATTATCTTGTTACTGTAGATGATGACTTTCGTAAGTCCTCGGTCCTCAGAGATGTTTCAAGGACTAGGATATGCGTGTCACTCGTGCGGAGAGTGTACCTTTTCGTTGAAACGACTGCTATATAATCAAGGTAAGTGATAATTAGTCAATATTAGCTTGGCTGAACTCCAACTGTATGGTCGACCCCAAGGAATATGCCAGTGTACGTAATTCAATAAATTTAAAATTGTAAGGGGTTTCATGGCACCATCTTGCAAGAGTGGCCGTGAGAGTATCGTGCACGTGGTTTCGATATGAGTGAAGAGAACGTGGGTGATAACTTTTGTGACGTCATGATGGGATACATTAAATGGGTTTTGTTTGGAGACATGCTAGGAGGGAGGAGAAAGATGGCAGTAATCATTCGTCTAATTGTAAACAAGTAGTAACATACAAAATCACATTTTGTGCAAATGAAGCGATTGATGTTCAGATAATTACCATTGGAAATGCCAATTATTTGAGTTAACCAAATCAAACCACCAATCTGCCTGTTCTAATTGCATGCGCCAATGACATTCCACTTGGCCGCCAAACAAGAGGTGCTTGTCTTCCATCTAAGCCCATCTCTTCCTCCTCTTCCTCGTCCTCCTCCATAAAGGCATTTTGATTACGGTTACTTACATTCCTAGGCAATTCTTCCACTATGCCCAATATAACCGCGTTGACGATATTCATAGCTCTTATTTTAATGGAAGGTTCCGAAGAACGCAAATGTTCTATAATCAAAGGATGAAAAAGGACGCGGTTGACGATGCTGTTAGCTTTCTCATCTAGTATTCTCGCCTCGCATTCTGATGCTTCGGTCATTGACGACGTTTCATCTGTGGCTGATGCAGTTGACATTTGGAGGGCCAAATTGGAAATAGCGCGTTGGACAAGGTAGAGTGCTTCTTTATTCCATATGTCTGCCTCGGTTTCTTCTCCTGAGAGGGTCGTTTGAATTACCTGCAAGTGGGTGGAGAGTTGCTTGGCCAGTTTAGTGAGCACACTGTCCAAGAGTTGATACGAGGCCGATGGAGTTTTCGTGATGATTCTCACCGTTTCATCTTCATCTATGAACTCAATTCGACCGCCTCGAATTCGCATTCGGAGACGCAGATTTGTGCTTGTCTCGCTACTGGAACTGGGAGGTGAACGACTCATAGTCCTCACTAAGGGCGGTAACGTGGGCATAGGATCATTCATTTCACGTTCCTCCCATGACCAATACTCGTAACTGTCTTTCTTCTCCTTCCGGATATTTGGCGTATATCCAACACTTCCAACTTCTTGGTTTGTGTATCTGTCAGTTGATTTAGGTGATGCATCCGATAAAGTTTTTGTCTTAATCAGATAAATTTTGGCGTCTTCGAGAGAGGTTCTCTCTTCATCCAATTCTTCCGATATTGACTTAACGTTTGTTCCTTCAGTGGACTTCACGCTCGTGGACTTTTTATTAGCTTTACTGATAGTAATAACTGGCAAGGTTAACGTATTGACAGAACTCTTCGTCTTATAATCTTTGCTAACTCCCCATTTCCTCCCTCCATCTTCCCCCTCCTCCTGCTCTTCTGCATGTAAATATAAAGGGATTGGTTTTTTGATATCCCCAAATATTCCATTTGTCGGCAGTGGAGTAAATGGATGGGTTAGGTAGAAGAGGATCTTATCCACTAGGATTTCAGCCAAATTTTCAACTGACCGTCTGCAATAGCCACTCCTTTCACAGAATTCCTCACATAACTTGGCTACCTCACTTTCTATATCACGTCTCGGTTTCTCGAGTATTTCAAACAACGCCTTTCGAAGGATTATTGTGGCTAACTCTTCTACTGTGTCAACCGAGGCTCTCTTTTGCTCTTCATTAGCACCCACTGATGTACTGATGGGGCTACGATTGATGGATTGATTGGATGCAAATTTACTGGGTACATCAGTTTCGGACATTACGGAATGATCCTCGTTTGATAAGGCATCAGTGTGGTCAAGTTTGGTTTCACTTAGAGAAGACATTATCCTTTGGTCTGTAGTAAGAGACGGTTTCAATGACTGAGTTGATAAAGAGTATGCCTCAGTGGCTCTGTTTAATTCCATTCCGTAAGCAGAATGAATACGGCTGATTCTGAAGCTAGGTTTTGTCGAAGCATTTGTTATGGCATTATCCCTAGGATTCATCCTCCAATTCTCCACTTTCACATGGATGCTGTTCGCTTTATCATTTTCAAGTTTAACAAGTTTTCGAGCGGCGTTCTCCAGGTTCCCGGTTGGATCAAGTAGGTTTCGAGGAGGAGGGAAGAGGAGGGGATTCTTATTTGCTAGAGCTACAATTGATGGAACAAATTGGGAGACTCTGCGGACCTCTGTCAAAGGGTCTGAATTCTCTAACTCTTCACAATATGTTCGTTGACTCAATTCGGGTCCATCGTGAGGTGGTGGTTCGAGAATGATACTCTTCACCCTGTCGAAACAAGTCCTGTTTATCTCATTAACTTGAATTCCTTTACGAGGTGTTATCCCTACTTGTGGTGTAATATTCACCTTTCCACATATGCCCTGACTTTCTGTATCATCATCAGGGTAAGTGAAGAAGTTCTTGAGATAAGAGATAATTTTTGGTGAGGGATCAGAGGGGTTTCGAGGCAAAGTATACAGCCGGGGGCCGAACAAAAGCTTCGTATGTGTGGAAGACACGTCGAACTTGAAGTCCTTAATAGTTTTGTGGAAAGGATCAAGCCGTTTGTTGGCTGTAAAGATTTCTTCAAGAACAGTAGCATTTGAGTCAGGAGCTGAGGCAACTATAATTTCCAGTTT
The DNA here is from genome assembly GCA_017562135.1 of Dipylidium caninum. Classification (NCBI taxonomy): domain Eukaryota; kingdom Metazoa; phylum Platyhelminthes; class Cestoda; order Cyclophyllidea; family Dipylidiidae; genus Dipylidium; species Dipylidium caninum. Next base: position 26,938 of record QEYB01000349.1, on the reverse strand, counting down.
CCTTAAGTATTCCGAGAACAGCGTGACATCGACATCCAAATACACTCGATGCTGACATTTCACATCTGTCAGTGGCGTGTGGCATGGATTACCGTAGTTTTCGTTTAACTCCCGCATGCTTCCGCACAACTCCAAATTGAGTTCCAGGTCATTTGAGCCATAAAGGCGTTGGAATTGTGAAAAGTGTTTTTTCACAGGACGCAATAGCATTAGCCAGTAGCGCAGAAGATATATTCTTACATCATTATTCACGGAGAGTAGAGCCTCAAATATGCGAAGTGCATATGTTAATAACTTGCAGCCGCGATTGAGCAAGTCGGCAGCGATAATGAGATTCTTGAATGCAGTGAGACCGCCATTTTTAAGAAAAGTGATGAGAGCTTGTGCGGAGGAATACCGGACTATGTCTATGGCAGCGAGGTAGGCAGTGCTGGCCTCGCCCTCGTTGCCGTAAGACATTTCTTTAAAAACGTCCTCCATGATACGCTTGTTGGTAAGACTCTTGATGGGACACATCCATTGTACGCAATTGTGCGAAAAGTCGCGAGCGAATGGCAGCTGACCACGCATGACAGCGGAGCATGCGAGTGGACAGGTGCTTACTGAAAGTCGTTCAGGACGTAGGCAGCTAATCAATAAATCAAAAGGTCGCCCGCCCTCGGCTCAGTCTTAAGTCCAATGACATTTGACAGATCCGATGAGGCCCAGAGCTTCGCGAGTCTCATTTTGCCTGACGCGGTGGCTCCTCAAAGACGTTTCATCCAACTCGTCAATCCAAACCTCGTACACACTGACAAAATTTGTGTATTGCGTTATAAAAAGGTATCTCTTACCCGTAACTGAGTGTGGTGAACTTCTGCTAATTAACTTTTAAATGAGAGGAGGTAGAAATACTCGGGGCCAGGAAATCTTCCTTCAATTACGTCATGGTAAGATGTTGAGCGGATAAGCAGCGTAGAGGGTTACAAGTCTGTTCGATGTGAATTAGGTGAAAAATAAATTACGACGAAGACGCCAACGTGTCAGTCAGCTGACTCTGTCCACATGTATGTGACTGAAACAGGGAATCGACAAATTTGAATCACAAACGCCCGCTCCAATCGCCATATGCTCTTTCATGGGCTTCTCTTTCCTTCTTTTTGTAAAGACTCATGCAGTTTAGATGTCTCAAAGGGAATGGCGTCTAGGGATATTGTTGCATTTTATCAAGTCTGTCAATGTAGGCATGAATGCAAATTTACACCAGTTTGGTATTCGGTTGTCTGCACTATTTTACCTAAATGGCATCATTCTAAACATTGTTACCGTATATACACGACTGCTTATTTGATGTCATTGTTTCGTTACAGAGCCACTGCCGAGAGGAAAGCACTAGTGGTCTCCTTCAATAAATCCTACTCGGAAGACCGGATAGATACACTTTTTGCCCGAACTATCACTGGTTCTGAGATGAGTTCCTCAGCCTGCCACAATTTCTCCCATTGGACTATTTTGTCTAATGTAAGGCATTCTATCTTGCCCCTTCCCAATACCGTGGCTATTCTACACCCTTTTGGGTAAGGCAGATCACTCCATTTTCACCTAAACATTGCCTTCGGTGTACATTTCGCTGTTCTGTCCGCCCTCTCGTAGACATTGACAATTGTGAAATGTAGGCCTGATGAATCTCATTCCATTGGTCATTTACCTTCTCCAGCCCTCCCCATGTCCACATATTCAACACATTACTATTCCATGAATATTGGCTCTAAGAATTTGGCTTACATTGTCTCTCCTTCCTGGCAGCGTTTACTCTAATCAATCTCATTTTCTGCCTCTTTCCTCTCTTCGATTTCATAACTGTAAGATCCGCGTTATTTGAAAGAGCAATTCCACATCATCATATTTGAATGAGTAACTAGTCTAAGCGAAATATTGCTTGACTAAATAGTTCTTAACATCGTTTTCGAGGCGATTTAATTTCACCTTTCAGGCTTGGATACTCAGTTCCATGGTGGAGGGAAGTGGGTGCCTGGGAGAGAAATCAAACCGCCTGAAGGAGGGTCACATGAAGTCTTACATACTGAGATATGTCTAAGTACAAAGTTTGCCGACATGTAAAAGTGTTACAAGATTTCCCATCTTATTCTTTTCATGTAGGTGTAGTCAAGTGATAAAACGTGTGTAGATGGAGAAGACAACACAGTGAAGACTTAATCAGTCTTCTCGTTTGAGGAAACATTGAACAGACTAATTGATATGCTGAATTTCACACCGTAGACAGGTAAATATTTGCAATGTCCAAATCACCCCAGTTTTCTTTGTCCAACACCAACTTCTTGCTTTGGCAATAGCTATTTTTCTGGTGCCTGACAATTATTTGGTTATAATGAAGATGGTGCGTGCATATTGAGGCATCAGGGTGTATGAGTTTGTATAAGGTCTACCGGAAGGCTCTGTCCGTTACTATCTAACAATAGAGAATTACCTGTGGGTCGTCTGAGATAAAAAGCGGATCAACTCAGCACATTTCGACATAGCCATGAGAGCATTTTCAAGTACAAATCTGCCATACACCCTTGTGGCCTCTCCGATATGTGAATACTGTTGCTCACCAGATGCAAAAGCACATGGCTGCACAGAGCTCTCTTTTGATTGGGATGCAATTCATGGGCATCACAATTTGCACGCATTTGTGCGGAATAATGCCCACTGGAAATGAGTTTTCCAGAGTGCTCTTTTGTCTTATAGTTTAGTTACAAGTTATGGTAGGTGGCGCAACCTCCCCGTGTCATCACAGCGGTGACATTATGTGACTAACCCTCCATTCGCCTTCCCTCCGACACTCCACGCGCTATGGCAACAATAATCTCTCTCTGTCTGCGCCAAGATATGATGAGGAGAACCGGTTTCATGATGGCACTGCGGTAATGTGATACTTGACAACTTATTGCCGTGTTATTACGTCAACACAGAATAGGAGAGTTCCAATCGTGAACCATTAAGTACGTTTAAGTGCATTTATAACCATATAGATGGTGCAGGTGTCGTCTGATTTAACCTTCTTAAGAAGAGATTTGCGAGTAAACAAGTAAGCACCGCCCTAGCTATTCTGTAATTACGACCAGGTAGGCGATTGATTTAATGTGTAAAAATGTGTACAAGACGCACAAGAGTCTCTAAGAAGAGATAGAGGACTATAGGTAGAGCAGACACTTGTAGTAGTTCATGCTCATTTATATTTCGGTGGAACATAATTCCATCATTCTGGACTTGCCAACAGGCTTCTTAGGTGATCTGAGATTTCTACTCATGCAAAAATGAGAAATTAAGGTTGCGTAAGACTGATTGACAAGTAAACATGTCTCAGAAAAGTGACGAACACTACTTAGAGTGGGAAGAGTTGTTATTGTATTGAGAAAAATATCAATAGAAATAAGAAACAGTCAAGCGGTTTGGACCCAATTTGAGCGATCCTCGAAAGAAGCCAAAAGTTAAATTGCGTCCTGATTTAATTTGACGTACGTGCCCGATTTACCCATCACATCAGCCGTCAAGTCTTTATATACTCGGAACATATTTTGACAATCTTTTGGTCGTTTCGACTCATCCACTGCAATGGTGAAAGGCCTGGCAGCATCGGGTAGTGACTTCATTAAGCTGGCTTGTTGATCTGAGGAAATACAAGATAATAGCATGAAGAGCGATATGGAGGAATCCTTAGAATTAGTGTCAAATTAAAGGCTTCCTTTGGGTGTATCCCTGGCCTAATATACTCTACTGATGAAACCGAATAGGATGATGTCTAACTATTCTAACTTTTTCATTTTGAAATCCCGATGTTCCTAGGGTAGGCAAAACTGTAAATCAAGCACAATTTTATGGGTGACATTCATGAGGCTGGTACCTAATGCAGTTAACGCAAATGCTAGTGTGTGTATGCAAACGGCTTAAGTTACAGATCTTTCTAGTAATAGATAAGAGTTGAAAGAATAAGAGCGGAAAATAAATAAATAATCCTAGTATCGAGCAGTAGAACATGCGCCGATCAAGACGCCTTACCGCAAATTTCCTCAAAGGAAAGTTTATTTTCTCCACCATATGATTCTGGCATTAATTCCTTCAGTCCCGGGAATGTCTCGAAAGCACGACTCATATCAGCGCCCAAAAGCATAATCTGCAATTATGGAGAGATAAAGTTGATGGGAGTACGGCTGTCATTGATTCAAATGGGCCAGATACTCACTCGAGACTTGATTTTCTCCGTGAACCACTCCATATAGAGCTTAAACAAATTTTCAACAATTTTAGGCACATTGTAGAATATCATCCCCTTTATCCTGAAGGGAAGGCAATCCTGAAAAAAGAACCATTGAAAAACGTGAATAGCAAATGGAGTTTTGGGTTTCTGGCCTGACACGTTGATATTGAAAAGATTAGTGTTAATAAAAGACACTTTGAAGAACTGACAGTGCCGCAAAAACGTAAATTAAAAGATGAAAAATAAGCAGGTACCTGGTAGTACTTTGTGCCAAATCGCATAAACTTCGGTTCAAACATCTTGATGATGTCCTCTTTGCGATATTGCGTGAAATCAATGATCCAGCAGGTGCCACCAATTTGCATTCTGGGATCAACGAGACATAAGTCTTCCCATATTTGAAACGCATTTTGCATTTGTGAAACGGAAACCTCGCTGAAGTCGAGACTGCCTGCGTGTAGTAGGAAGCGAAATTAATCGAATGTTTGAAGTGTCATTGGTTGCGGTTGGTTGAGACTTACTACACTTGGTCATGGCGACTAACGTGCCTTCTCGAGTAAATCCAAGAGGAGCATAACACCTGTGGAGAAGTGAGAAAGACGTAAGTGCTAGCGTTTACCGCTTGTCCATAGGCCATTCGATTCGCTCTTGAGCTCTCTCTATTTACCCACTTTGGAAAATATTTACGCAGATCGTGGTGTATTTCTCAGCCTGGAAAGTTAAGTGTTTTCAAAAAAATGGCCCACACCAAATCAATTAAGCGTACCATGGATTAGTGTGAATATCGCAGTTTCGTTGCTGCCCTTTGTCTGCATCATTTTTTCGATGGACATCTTATGAAAGTTTAAAAACCACTTTAACACTGTCATGAGATGTCTCATTGGTACTACTTAGAAGAATTAATGTTGAGTTTTTAGAAATGCATTATTAACTGGAAGATTTTACTTCATGTCAACCCATTTATTCCAGATAGTCTTCTGCTTTGTGTTTCCTCGAACCAGGCTGGACACCCTTCTGTGGATGATGTTCGAAATGTGCAAAAATTGTCAAGACGATGCTGCGCCTTCATATGGTTGTATTTGGCATGACGCAGAAATGCCAAGAGAAAGGCATCGTCTGTATGTGAATAAGAGGAAAATGATAATCTAGTCCAGTGAATAATTGGCGAAGTCGATGAAGAGAACGAAAATAAACAATAGTAAAACTTAGCGTTCTGCAATTCTACAAATCCTTTAGCTAACCTGCTTTTTATATCTCTGCCACGTGGAAATCTCTAACACGTCCATAAACTGCTTCAAATGTGGTTTGCCTTCCTCTGTGAATTACGTATATCGTCATGTCTGAAATGTGTCAAGGACTACGATTTCCATCTGCGATTTGTTAGTTCACTGTCCGCTCTTTGATAGATTTCAACTTCAGTCATTTGGAGGCAGTGTCGCCAAAATTGTAGGTTAAAGGCGTACATGAAGACTCGAGATTCATTTAAACAGAGAAAAATCATATTGTTTAATTAATTCCGCCCTTAAGAGTATAAATTCTACTTGTCACCTTGCTGCAAATCCTTAGATTTGACATAGACGGGGCGATAAAAAGGGCAATTGCATGATGTAAATAACCTACCCGAAACACACTTTAAGTGAGGCATAGAAGTGAGCCAGCGTCGAAACGATTCTAAATGCGCTTGAACTTGATCAGGAACTTCTTTTAATTCCTTAACTGCCCGTTTTTCATATACCGACGGCAGGGGTTTGGTCGGTTCGTAGAGAGTATACAGCGAATATGTCGTCTTGGGCATCTCTCCTTCCTCACTGAAGCGCGTGCTGTGCTCAAAAGCAACATTACTGCGCTTAAATCCAAGGGTTGGTGCGCAACCAGGGTGCTGAGTGAATCAATAAGCCAGCGACAACAATTTTAACCCATCACGATACACGATGTCGAGCCTCCTGATGTCACGCACTGGAGAACCTAGTGTGGGACTACTCTAACTAAGTATTTTTGGGCATTGCAGTGAGTGCTTAGCCTAGAGGTAATTGGAAGAGGGGCAATTTTAATGTCATCCACATACGTTCTCGGGAGATAAGTGAATAGAGGTAGGAGGAAATCACCAATTGTCCCAGATTTTTTAGCTGTTTTTGAGACCACAGACCTCCGCCATTATGCAAGTAATTGAATTAATCGTTGCTAATTTTATGGTCGTCTCTAGCGCAATTGTTTCCAGGGTAGGAAAAAGGCAAGAAGAGATATTTCTCCCCGAAAATGGATCACTTCTGTTTATATTGGGAATGTGTGGAGAACACTGGCGACCACAACAAGCATTAAACGGTGGTATTTTAGTGTTTACATTGGCGGATAATCGGGTAGCAAAAAAAATCGGGTGATGTATGAAGCGTAATCTGAGTGTTCGTTGACCCATGCTTACCACGAAAAATTCTATGCGTGAAATACGGCGTAAGAAAAGTTGATCTCCTTTTGGTTTCCAAAGTTCACAGCCAATGTGCCAAAACACAGTGGATAGCGTTTAGAAATTTATTGGGTTGGAAACTATGAAACGGTGGTTTTTCCGCTTGTGTTCAGCAGCGACTGTGAGAAATATATTGCAAGGCGTGCCACATGTTATATTTATAAATTTCAAATGTTTTTTCTTCTTAACTATTTAGCAAGATGTTTCCCGTGTTTGTTACCATTTTTATTTTATTGTGCGTCGAAAAAAGATGGAAACAAAACGCGATTTAAAAATTACATGTGTTGCACGAGTTTAATGTGGATAATAGTGCAGGTAAACAAACCCCGGGAAACATTAAGGAAGCCTTCGGCGATGAATTCATTAATGAAACAAAATGCTCCCTTTCTCGTCCACAAATCACCTTCTGACAATTTGAGCATCGTCAAGGCGCCTCGTCTTGATGACGACTCCCAGCCATGTTGATAACAAGGAGGAATTAAGGACGTCTGTGGAGTCTAATCCACACCTGCATTCTCAACTGGGAGTTAAGCACATTTCCAGCTGTGTTAAATCATCTGCGCACATTATGGTTACAATAGGGTGGAATGCCTAAGGATTGGTGCGTTATTACTTCCTATAACACGAGCAGACGAAACCCGAACAGTGGCGGAGTTTTTTATTGTCGTGCTTGAACGTGATGTCATGCCTGAGAGGAACCTTGCTATGAAAAAACAACACCAATACTCAGTCGGTACGGCGCATCATCACTACATGATGGTGACGCACGACGAGCACACAAAGCTTCAATTACTGTTGACAAATTAACTTCTCTACTATATGAAATTGTAGCCAATCCCCCATGTTCACTGCGATATTTCACCGGCCGATTGTCGCCCCTTTAGCGCTATGCATTATTCCTGAAGAAAAAGTGCCATAATCAGGATAATATTACATTGAACTTTGAATCATTTATTGAGACGCAAAAACACAGAATTTTTTCAAAAAGGCCCACGTCGCTCGTCCCATCATTGGCAGAATGTCGTAGATGCCAATGGAAGTTACTTCGATTGAATATATTGAATTATGTACAAAATAATGCTTTTCCGTTTCTATTTATACGTTATGGTTTCCAACCTAATATGTGCCAAGAAAAATATTGCGTCATATGTGTGTGATTGCCAATACACATGAAAATTAACAGTGCAGGGAATTTGCATCTCTACCTACCCTGCACATTAATGCGAGAGATGAAGCGATTCGAAATGACCGAAGGGAAGGTGATTTGAGCCTTTAGATCTTACTGATGGCTTAACACGGGAGACTGAGTTACAAATTATGCATCTTACTAGCTAGGTTGACTATAAGAAACAGAAGTGTTTATTAGGAGCAGACTTAAATGAAAATGGAGGAACAAAAAGGAGTGAATGTATCTTAGCCGCTGTGCATTCCGTTCTCATTTGGAAGTTTTTAATATTCGCCTCACACTGTTGTCAAGGATAACCTTTACTTTTGATCATTCGAGTAATGCATGTGTGAGCTCGTCCCTCTTCCATTATTTTCTTCTCCTTTTCTAGCTGCGTTTACCTCTCTGAAGTGCTGTCGCCCTATTCAGCTCAGTTTTCCCATTGATGCCTTCATTCTTGCAGCCAACCATTTTGCATAATGCCATTGCAATCTCGCCACTTTTCAATTAATACTGCGTCCCTCACCGATGTGATAGTTGTGACCTTGTAAGTATGAATAAATAGTCATCATACATTTTTTTCTGGTCTCTACGTGGCCAAATTTATCTTACTGCCTGCTGGCTACTGGGGGAAACCAGAGCGGCCGTTTTGTTTCCACAGTAGGCTTGATGGTGCCAAGTGCAGAAAATTCTTAAAGAATACGCACCGTTAGCTCCTCTTCACTCAGTCCATTGTCCCAACTGAAAATGCAGATTTCTTGCCAACATCAAGAGTGTTGTGTTGTGCGATCCGTTAATATGTATTTCTCATTGAACTGAAAGTATTGCATTTGCTACCTGCCACCGAACAGCATGGGGAATGGACAATTGAGAAATTAGGCATTAAGAAGAGGTGCGATGGGTATATCATCACTTGGTCAGTGGCATTCTTACGGTAAAACTTTAAAGGATGAGGATTTACGATTAAGACATTATGAAAACACATTTCAGTTATTGACAAACCTAAGGTGATAAGAATGTAGGCGCGTGGACATCCTAGAAATTCTTCGCTGCATTGGTAAATCATGCTGATGCAATTGACGCAAGGAAATGCGGCTCCGAAGGCTCAAAATTCATCTCGTATACGCCTCCATCGCAATGAACTAAAAGAGAAAGCGACTAAGGAGATACACACAAAAATAAACTAATTAACAGATGTTAGTTGAACGAATGACCGTTCACTTTTGTACCAACCGTCCACTGTCTCCCCAATAACTTAAAGAAAATATACAGAATAAAGAACGTCTTTCACAATTTTAGCCTACTTTGCACGCCTACAATGTCAACTCACCCAGAGGTGGTGTCAAATCGCCGCATCCTTCTTTTTCCTTGGAGAAATTGTTGATGACTGCTGTTGAGTTACAAGCAGATGCAACTTAGCACTTTTGAAGTGGGCAGACATGTGAATGTGGATGACAGAAGTGCAGATAACAACGTGTTTAATACGCATTTATGAAAGCACAAATCAAGACTGCCTGTTTGAACGTATGAATCAGATTACGTTGGATAAAACTGATATAAGTACCCGGCTGATTGAAGGTTAGAGCAAGAAGGCAAGGGAATTATGGTCTCTTATCTCAGACTCCCTCTGTGTCCAATTCTGTTTCTTAACGCGCGAATAAGGTGAACCATCTTCAGGCATCAATTCTTCCGTCTCTCTGCCTCTATACCTCCACCTGATTGAAATGACTTAAATCATCCCCTCCTCTCCTTCAATCGGAAAATAATAGATGAAATTAGTCCCCCCCCTTCCCCTAGTATCATCACATCCTTTTTGTTGGGTACCCCGTCGTATTTTGCGCCATGGAGATGGATTAGCACATTTGTGCGAAGTTTATGCGTCTTTAGTTCAGAGAAGATAGGGTCTAAATTGTGACTACATTGCATCTGTTTGTAACTCAGTCGCGTTCATGCAATGTCTCTCCATGAAAAAAGACTAATGCAGGATTTGACACCACCTCTAGGTGGGTGAACGTTGTAGGCTTGCAAAGTTGATGAAAATTGGGAATGATGTCCCTTAATTCTGTAGATGTTCAGTGGGTTATTTGGGGAGACGATCATCGGTTTTGTACACGAACGGATAGCCGTTTGCTCAACTGGAACATCTGTTAATTTATCATTTTGTATGTATTTCTCAAGTCGATTTCTCTTGTAGTTCACTGTGGTAGAGGCCTTTATGACACGAGTTATAAGCTTTCGCAGCCGCATTGCCTCTACGTGACATGGAGATCGCCTGCAACTCTACGTGTCCAATCCTTTGAAATCGACGTTTCTACTGGAGGAAAACATCGAATACCAATCCTCACTCATGACTTTGAAAGCAGCAGGCATGATGCTATCGTATGTCCTCTGAAAATCGCCTTCCCGTACAGGCTGTATTAACTGTCCATCATAAAAGCACTTCGTCTTCAAAAATATCAATATAGGAAAATTTCGTTTTTCCCACAACTGGTAAGTATCACACCTTCTACTTAGCCTCGTCTTATTGGTCTGCCATTTATAACACGAGCGTTGTAATTCTTCCTCTTATCACACATTCTGGTATCTTTACTTTGTCCGACCCATTACAATTGGGTCGGAACTAAGTATTTTTATATTTTATTCTAGTTGTTGTCTTTACAAATCTAAAGATAGACGAGGACTGTGGATTGAACCAGCTAAGATGGTGGGATGTGTTGAATATCGGTTAGGTGTTTGTTTAAAGTGATTTGTTAAGGCGGGCATAGATGGTATTATGTCATGAGAAATACAAAGTTACAACTGTATTCTGAATTGTTTCTTTTTAACGTCGACTTCTCGCCCTAGACAAGCTCTCTGACGCCTACATCACTTCACATGTTGAAATTATCAACAAGTCAGTGCTCTATATCGGGTGGCAAATGGAGCACATGGAAAGGGTTCAGAATTACCTTCTCTTACACCACCTTCATTAGCCCACCTGGATCACCTCCAGAAAAATATCACTCTTGTGTCGAATCTAACCATGCTTGCGAAGTAATGAAGATGCCATCCCCTAATCACACCTATTATCATCGACTTGTTCATTATATACGAAGGGAAAAGGGGACAACTTGTACATCTCGCCAATACTCATCGTAGGGAAAAGGGCAAGTTTCTTCTTTTGAGGCGATCTCATCCAGTCGTTGATGTCTCCTTCGTTCAAAACGCCCTTTCTATGCTGTCATCTCAATGCATCCCCGTAAATCTATCCACGTTGATGGGACTGACAAATAGACTGAAAAGCTGTGGCACGAAGTAAACCCCATCTGTAATACCGTCACGCCTTCCCCCAAGGCATTCATCGGGAAACACATGAATTTCCGGCCTTTGCATCAAACCACTTTAATTAACATAATAATAAAGGCACTCATAACCCGTCAGTGTCGTTTTTTCAGCAGTTAGTGATTAGACAGGATCTCACTATATTCGATTCTACACTCCCTCAACTTAACCGTAGAGGTTCCGCTTACACCGCCGTGTTTCCTCTTCAGCAGTTACTCTGATGCCAATGCTGTTACGGAAACCTTCATCGCTTGCATCGCAATTACTCTCGTATCAGGCCCATTTTCGCACATTTAGATTTTACAATTGCTTTCACTGATGTAATTCCATTTCACTTTGTCTTCTGCCAATTAAAATTAACTCACCTTAATGTGGTAGTAATATGAATGTATCAATAAAACTTCTGCAAATTTGTTTTTACCTTTAGGGGGGCAATCGGGGGGTATTTGAATCGGCGATATTCGAGTTGCAGTCTTGGAGTTTCTTACTTCACTTTGTTTTTAATACTGTTAAATATGGAACGGTTGCTGTATCCAGCTACAGTAGGCATGTCACTTCGCTTTCAATATGGTTCCAGCCCATAATAATGTGATTTGAGAATTGGAGCATCACTGGTGATGTCAAACTCTTTTTATATAATTAGTCGACTATTTGTATGATAGCCTATTTGATGCTAATTCTTCCATTGTCCTCAGGTGGATTCAGTGGTAGAAGTAGGCGGTTAGTGGAATAAATTTTTGAAGAATCTCGTGAGTCGGTGTAGGGGATTCTTAGGATCCCCAGTGATAATTCTGGTGAATGTGACATCAGAATGACGTAAAATGACCATTTAACATCCCAAATGGTTTTAAGAAGCTATTCATCGACAGTGGCAATTTTGATTGGCCACTCGTTCCCGTCTTCACACAAGTGGATGTTTTTCTTGCCTCTTAAATACGAAAATAAGCACAATAAATCGGGAGTTATGCTGAATGGGGAATGCGTGAATTTTCACACTTCTAACTCCGGTTCAATCCGGTCATTAGCCATGTCTACGCTCACTCCCGAAAGTGCTCAGCCTTACTCCCCCTTCTTATCCCCCTATTTTATGCTAATATCTTTGTTCTTTCCATTAAGTGAACTGACTTGGGCCCTGAGGCACACATCAGATTGTAATGTCTTAAATATCTCAGCTAAAGTTGCCCTAGTATCAAAAACATTTCAATTTTGGCATTGATACACATACTTACAAGAAGTCAACTATATCTCAGTCTTAAAAATTTTTACTGTTTTAAGTTACACTTAAGTTAGTGCTCAACGGAGTTTACTCCCTGGTATTCGATCCTCAGATGGATCATATAATTTTTTGTTTCCGACGGTCTTACTCTGATTCCTCTATCAGGAGGTCCATTATATGTCTTTACATAGACACCTTCAAAGAGGTGGTTTAGAGGTGAGCAAAGAATAGCATTTCCAGAGTAAAATAACATAAACTTGATAAAAAAAATTGATCAAAAATCAAAGTCGTATTTAATAATCAGGAAGTTGGTGTATTTACAATTATCTAAACGCGAAAGAATATGATGTGAGAGAAGAAGAGAATAAATGGCTTAGTAGACAATTGAACATATCGCGACACAAAGAATGTAGTCATTCCTTTATGAAAACAATGACCATCAACATCACTACCGGCTCAATCCTCTCTTCCCATCCACTTCACACTATTTGCCTCTCTTCACCCATGGGAGAAATGAAGGGACTTGAAATGATGGAACTGAGGGCGAATTAACTCATCGACTCTACTTGGTGACTTAATGCGAAAGCGTTGGGTAAAGAATGTTCACTTACTGATGTTAGGAGTCGGAAATGTGGATTTGGGAGGTGAAGGTATCTAAGATGACTTAGAAGGACGCAGAGATGAGAAAGTACCTCTTCGTCGGTGAATCCGTCTCTAACTCGTGTGGTAGTCTACATGAATGCCTGAAACTCAGCTCTTCATATAGTTTAGGATAAAAGGGATTCGTGAGGTCAAAAAATGTTATGACACTTTGAAGCTCTCAAGCTTTCCTTTTCCTCTTTCTCCTTCCTACAACTTAGTAGTCTTCTACAGCATGTTAGTATTAAAAACTAAGCATATCTTAATGGAAAATGTACGAAGTTACCGCATTCCTCGCGAACTTCTGCAGTTGAACTCAAGTTTGCATGACTGTGGTGAATCTAATCCGTTTTATAAACATTTCTAGCGCTGTCTCGTGTCAATTCCCAGCCCTTTTACTATTTGACCATGTAGATATAGCCCATCAGGCGGTGTATGCTGTATTAACGGTCATTTATAAATAAACTGCAAATGATATCTTTGCCATCGACTCAGACTTGTACATGTGAATACCCTGATCAGGGTGTTTGAGTATTAGTATGAGTTGCGATTGAGTCCCACTGTTCCGTAAGACGCATACGAGCACCTTAACTTCCGTTAGTATATTTCCTCTCTAGACTGCTTTAGACCGTTGGTTACTGGAACAAAATTTGAACTTTGCAGTGCAATTGGACCATTCCCATCACATTTGCCTTACATCATTAGGTTGCCCAAAACGGTCATTCCTTCGAACCTAACTCTCGCATAGATGTAGCATGGACTAAATTTTGGGAGATTTCTGGTGTTTTGCGTTGGTCCATTGTTTTGGCTAGTTGCGGTTGTCGTGATAACTCGCCCACTTGGTTTAGAATTTACTATTATTTTCACGTAGAGGTTTTGGTGATAGTAGGCAATGACTGAATGAGTTATTGAAACCCACATTAGACGACAAAGGAATTCTCTTCGACCTCAAAGTCAGGGTGAAAGAGGCCTCACATATGTTTGAGTGCTAATAAATGCGTTTAATCTCTGGAGGCTAAAACGACGTAGTCGCAAGTTCGGTCGACCACTTCTGAAGAGTGCATTCAAGCAACCTTGAGAGGGAAAAGGATGGCATTGAAGGTGTTGAAAAGGTGATTTGCCTGGCTTCCACCTGAGTGTAAATTGGATCTCGGAGAAGCTATTCTCAATGAGTTCATCACACAGTCGCTGAGACAAATCAAAAGGCTAAAGTATATTTAACCAGAGAATTAATACCCTTAGTTTTAACCACCTCCCTTCTTTGTGTGTACGTGTGTATGTGTACATATAATTCCTTGACGTGGTGGGATACATAGGGGCTCGAACAGGAATTTTGTACCAAGAAGTTGGTTGATTTCCATCTGACTTAAAACCATTTCGGTGTGCCTCTACAAACACACCGATGTGGCGGCTCTAATTCCCTTAGCCTCGAACCGAAACTGCAGTGGACTTTTGTATTAAGGAAGTTTTAGTCTGCCAATTTCGAAATGGTAGTATGTTTGTACCAAATCACTACCTATTTGGCCATAAACTAAGCATCAACGGAAGTTTCCTTAAATGTGGTCTTTAGTTTGCCAAATATCTAGGCCTCTTCAAAGCCTCAATGAAGAATCACTGAAAAATGCAATTGTTCACCGTCTAGCATTACTGTCGACTCAAATACACTTTATATTGTAAATGTCACATTGTTTGAAACATTCTAGCCTTGTTAAACTAATGATAAAAATGAGATGAGAATTTAACGGTTTTTCGAAGACGTGTACAGAAGACAACCGGCTTGGGTGAGTAGTGCGGATATGCAACCACTAAACACACTGATGGCATCCTGCATGGTAAACAACTTGGATGGGCTGAGGACGTCAGAATCAACATGAATCATTGAGAGACAGAAATACGCTTAAACAACTTAATTTCACTGGTATAGATGAGAAATAAGGTTACTGATGCTTAATATCGGAGTTGACATATGCCTCATTTCAAATTTCCTCGCGTGTTTTACCTTCAAATTTTGGCTGTCCATGTGTTCCTGTTATCGCCATGCCATGCCTTTAGGGGCAACTTCATTTAGCCAAGAGTCTTCGTCTTCCCAAAAGAGAATTTTTCTCAATGGGACTATCGATAATTGGACTGCATTTATTCGAAAAATAGGTGCAATATCCATGTGCGCTAGGGCGTGGAAATGATGCATAAAAGGGTCTTCATGGTCGTCTTTCTACTCATATCAGATAGTAACGATGGCAGCACGCTCACAAGTTGGTTCCGTTTCTCTTACTTTCACATGTCTTTTAAGTATAAGCTCCACCGGAAAGTTCTACCCCTTTTTGAACTGAAACAATCAATCAACTTCATCAAACAATGCAACTGCCATCATCATTAATGACTTCTCGCCAGCGTGAACGCCAATTTGTTTATCCCATTCTTGGCAAAGGTCTCTTCCTGTGATGCGAAATATTGAACCCGTCTTACTTTGATCTCTTCCCCGTTTTTGACTTCCTACCCATCAAACAATTGTGTAGGGAGAAACACAAGTGATGGTCGGCGGGTGCTGAGTCCGCGAAAATATCATGGATGCGGCGGAATTCCCAAACTCACTTCTGCCACTTTTCGACGAGTCTCCGAAGCACCATGTGGTCTGCCGTTATCATGATACAGTACGATGTCCACCCCTTCAATATCTCAATATCGGCGGCCTCTTTCCTTCCACTGTTGTCTTCAATCACCCTGTTGCCCACAACACTTCTCTGAATTGGGCTTTCCTTTCGGTTTTATAAACTCACAATGTTTTGACCCTCGAATATCCCACCATATGCACAGCATCCTCCCATTTACAGTCAAATTTCCCTTCGACGTGGAAGGGCTACCTCCTCCAAAGTCACTATATGCCCCTTCCCTCACGTTTTTGTGGTAGGCAATCAACTTCCCATGTCCAGTCACCACACGGTTCAGGAAGGGCTCGTTTATGTTCCGAACAAGCAGAGATGTGCACATAGCGACTCGATCATCCAGATTCTTCAGAGGTCATTCATGCAACAGCCATCTAGAATATTTCACACAAATTCATCATCCGAATGTGGTCCGAAATGGACTGCTGAGTTCATCAGAAGGGTTGAAACTCACCGATTTCAAGTTTTTCGACCCCATATTTCGCATGTCCTGGCAACAACTGTACCTTCACCAAACACTTTCACTAAACTTTTGGCATGCCAGTGTGGCATTTCTTTCTTGTTGGAATTCATGTGGAATGCAGTAGTGTAAATGAACTTTATTTGATTAGCTACGTAAGTATGTGTGGGTAAGTATGTGTGAGTGTTGAATTAGTAAGCCATTTGACTCAGACGACAATGAAGGGGTAATGGTGTAAATCGGAAAAATGGTTAGAATCAGTGCCCTTCTACTCTGCTACGCTGGAAGTCATGTTATCGACTTCACTAGCTAGAAAAGTTGACAAATCTCCCTGAGTGTACACCAGATTTGTCGACGAAGACATCATAATCTGGATGACGAAGCTAGTCAATTCAAACAGGTGTACTTATCTTCAACTATCATGGTGAATAAATTCTCAGGGAGACCATTTGACCTCATTTTACCACCCAGCCATCGTATGAAGCGCGGCGAGCACTTACACCTCCCAAATTCTTCTAGACTGCGCATTTTTAAGCGTAAGGCCAAAGGGAGGACAAGTGGCAGTGGAGACAAGTTAGAAGGGTTTAGATTAATCAAATAATCATGGCTCAGTAAACTTGTATCATTCTAATGGAAGTAGTAGAAATCGAGACATGGGACTTATGAACCTTCCGGTTAGTCTTGAGAACCACTACATCACTGCCATAAATGGAAATAGGCGTGTCCATGTGGGAAAACGCTAACTGGGAGTGATCGTGTCACAGTTGAGGAGTGGTAAAAAAGCTGTTTCGAATAACTAGGCTATCATATTAATGACGAGGTTATTGCCTGATGCAAAATATCTCGAAATACAAAACCAGATAGACATAAGTCAACTATTATTTCCCTTAGTGAAGCGTAAATGTAACACATGAAACACTCAAAGTGATACTGGTTTGTATCCCTGTTACAGCGATTAGATGACTGGCGCCTCTCCTTATCCTCCAGAAATCAAATATGTTTGCTAACGGAAAATGAATTCTACTCCTAGTTAAATGATATGGGCACCGCCTACATTGAGTAGAACCATAGTCAAATAAAATACTGTCAAATTTCGACGCCTCCCCCTTTTACGATTTTGAGTTTATAATCTAAACCTAAATGTTTTTCTCTTTCAGAAAATTTCGTTCATATCCCATATTTAAAGAGAATGCACAGCACCGTCTGTTTATTTTCATTAATCCGCCAGATATCTTAAGCTACGATAATTCAACCTCCGGCTTTCCAATAATTTTACAAGACAGAGGCGCGTTTATCGGATCATCAAATTATCTTCCCCCCACAGTCTGACCTGCTTTGCATGTTCCGAAACACATTTCAAAGCGGTTTCCTTTCAATTCTCTTTAGCATAGGCTCCAAGCCTTTGCAAATTTGGGACAAAACAGTACTTTTACTTGGTTTGCGTACTTTGTACCCTAATGCAATCTCGCTTGCTCCCCACTTCTACACTCTTTTTCGTGATCCGTTTTCAGGTTCGCAACGGCCACATAAAACGAAACTACCGATAGTGACATTGAATCCTTGGTACTCGAATTAGTCGGAAACAATGTTAGCACTACTTATATCACTTGTCCAGCTGATCTGACGAAGAATTTGGGGATTAAACTCCCTATTCTCGTACTTATTGTTAAAAACATGGAAAGATATTTTACCTTTGAAGTTCAGGTAAATTCTGTTTTAAGTATATGGGTTTTATTCTATTTAAGCTACGATCTCATTCAGAAGCGCTTTGAGATAGAACGTAAAGATTCATATCTAGTATTTTTTCCGATAAACTTAGGGATACTGGTCGACAAAATCTCTTCTTTTAATTAGCTTAGACGTTCTTCTTCTATAAAATACTTATGTAACCTTCATAAGACGGTCCAAAAGCAATGATGCATTTCTATATGGTGAAAATTCAATGCGTATTAATTATTCGGTCTGTGTGTCAAACCTGAAATGTGCTGTTTTGGTATATTAAATATCAGTTTGGCCTTATCCTACCAAATTTCTCAGGTCTTAGATGACAAGGGGATAAAACGACGTTTCCGAGCCAGTAATTTCCAGAGTACAACTCGCGTGAAACCTTTCATTTGCACTATGCCTCTCCGAATGGAAGAAAAGTGGAATCAGCTTCTCCTAAACCTTGCCGATCTAACTAAACGCGCATACGGGACGAACTTTGTAGAAGTCCTCCGTGTCCAGGTAGGCGGTGAATTTAACGGTTCCGATCTGCGTTTCAGACATGCTTTTGATTTCACAACCTTGGGAGATAATCTTAATGCTTGCTTATATCACATTTTGAAACACCTTATTTTCTGCTTTTTTGGCTTTACTAAGCCGTATAATCTTACTGATGATCACGTCACGTTTTTTGGACCCAGCCCATCAATGATATTTGTCATCGCTTGGCTTTGTAGTCAGTGTTTTTGCCTATAGGTCTACTTCAAGCATTGGTCCCCTTGCATTTTATTTAAAGAGTCTTAACGTCTATTCGTGTTGTCGTATTTTGAAAATGCAGTTATATGTTGCTTGAACCTTGTTTCTTGACTGTTTATTTTCCTGGAATAGGAAAATGGTATATCAGAAATGGTGGCTCATGTTATTTGGACATCGTCACGTTAATATACTGCAACTTAATTTACTATCGTCTTTATCTCTAATTTGGCTACAGGTCCACGCGAACTGTCGATTGCGTCGGATATTTTTTAGTGATCGTCCGTACAAGGAAGCCGAGCTACCAGCTGAATTTAAGCTTTATCTACCCATTACTCAAACAAAACCCGACGAATGAAATGTCTTATTTAACCTCGTTTCCATTTATGAGAACCGTTTGTATAACTTAATGCTATTATTGCATGAACTTATTTCATACCTTGCATGAAATTGGAATTGGGGATTCTCCATGAAACTCAAAACGAGTTATTAAACAAGTCTACCTTCGCCGTTAAGGGTTTCTAGTTCGAATTCCGCACAGCTTGTCTCATTCCATTTCATTACAATCAAGTGGATATCAAAGAATTTTCCCGATACATTTCGGAAACAAATTTATGGTTTTGGAAATTCTGCAAAGATTCCTTATTAACTACTGCATAATCCGGGATACGATAAATTTTCGCAATTATGAGGTAGGGCGTGGATGAAGGAGCAGTGTTTCGAGAGGAGGTTGCGTTAATCGTTAATAATGTTTTTCAGAGTTCCCTTATTTATCTCTAGGCTTATCTTTGAGTTACAGACTACATCCAGTCTGATAACTGAGCCGTCATTTACTTTAAATATTGGAGAGTTTACATAGTTTAAGTTTGTCGTAGTGTGCAGATTTGATCGTCTTCCGTACGCGCATTTCTGACGGAGAAAAACCCAATTTGGGATGACCTTCTTTGGGAGTTCCATTGGGAAAAATCGTTACGGTTAAAGGATGTTAAACCAACGAGTTTTGTTACCTCATGCCTATTTGTTCTGATAATATTTCTCTCTTAAGCACGTATTTATGGAAAAACATGGTTGGTGATTTAGACTGTGTACTTATCTCACAATAGTAGTGCATGCAAAATGTCTAACGTAATTCCTCATAGCTGGTTAAAGTTCCATGGTTATCTTTCTCCTTCCATATGATATTAGGGTCGCCAAGCAAAATTAACACATAAAATCCCAATATTTGCAAAGTGGAAAATTCTTCCCCGTAATTAGCTTCTGGTAAGATGTTAATTTGAATATATTTTTTGCCTTTTTACGGGACGCGTCGGGAGGAGGTGTAATCGCTTTCACTGTCTTTAAGTTATACTAAACACCCCCCAATTACTTGCGGGCGATAGTGAAGTAAAAATCCCTCCGTATGTATTTGATATTTCGTAAGAAATTGAAAATATACCGAGTATGATTGCTCAGTAAGCAATAATATACTCAACAATGTTTAAAATTAACAATTCACTCCTTATACCAATGATTTTTGGTGTTCATTGAAATATTTTCTTTCTTATTTGGGGGCTAAACGGGGCCCCTTACTGACTGGAAAATTCTCATGTGATGTAGATTTTACGGCCGTGGAAAAAGTAGTTCCTATCCGGCTGTAACGTTCACATTATACAGGAGCCATAATTTACAGCCAACAACAGGGGGCTAGAACCATAAACCCGTGTCGAAACGTAGAACTGTCACGACGTCTTCCATTTTAACTGTGGTTAAAATTAATACGACTAGCGATAGCATAAAAGAGTTGGAAGGAAAAGGAGAGTCGCCCTATTACATTTCATCTCCCTTGTTCCATAGCCAATCACAAAATGTCCCAGTTAATCCAATTAGGTAATCACTGGGCCATCATGACAACTGTGCACGCTCCCACTTGAAACTGGGTCCGTTATTTTCTTTGTGGGCAGTCCAACGACCACGGGTGAGGAATGCTGTTGGGTGGGTATGGCTTCTTTGGAAATGCCATGGTTGCACAGTGCAAATTATCGCTCCATTCTGTAGGAAAGAGCAAATGTGTACCACCAGCAGAACATCTCCCTAAATATACTTTCACCGAGCAACTAGAGGCTACATTTAAAATAGTATAGACATATTTTAACCAGTTGCCCACTCTCATGTCATTTACCCCTAAAACCAAGCAGATTCCAGTGTTTTTGGCATGGCAGTAAGACGTAGGCATTTTACCCTTCTTTCAAGGTGTTAAATTAACTTGCAAATAGGTTAGTTTTAAGTTTGAAACTGTTCATAAGTCCGTAAAAGGAACTCACATTTGTACAAGGCATATAAAGTGCCCGAAATTTGTCGGTTTTCATCCATTTGCGCCACTGCAGTCCCGTAAGTCACTTGCGGATTTATAATTGATAAGTTAGTAAAATCCAGCTGCAACTTTCTTCTCAAAAGTAGCGACAAAATTGTCCTTCCCTCTAAGATGTGCGATAATGCCTAAAATTGACGGCGTTGCCCCTTTTGCCAGGTGAAGTACGATAACAGTGTGAAGCTCAAATTATACGATTGTTTTAGTCACCATCGTAGACGATAGGAACTACATTTTTCTTCTTTAACTGTCCAATATAAAATATGAAACATTAGTTAATAGGATATACGACATATAGTGATAAATTTATTGTGAAATGCATTAAATGGTGCTATGAAAAATACACATCATACCATTTTGGTTGGCGAAATGAGTGACATGAATACTACCTTGTTCACTTTCAGGAACCTAGATGGGCCTAAGTAACCACACTGAAGGGCAAAGTGCATTGACCAAGAAGAGGAGAAGGAGAAGTAGGAGAATTTAATGTAGAGGTGAGGTCATGGACGTCAAATCTGACATCCAGGTTGGGTCAGATGTATCTTTTTGAGTTATTACCAGTTTTTTTGACACTCGAGTAAATGTCACGTAGATTGGCCAAAGGATATAACCGAGCCTTGCCCCGTATTGACTGGTCACAAGGAAAGCATAATTTATATACTGAAAATGTTATTCAGCATTACCGTCGTATAAAGTGCGAGGAATGTGAGTTGGTGG
Source organism: Dipylidium caninum (assembly GCA_017562135.1). NCBI lineage: Eukaryota > Metazoa > Platyhelminthes > Cestoda > Cyclophyllidea > Dipylidiidae > Dipylidium > Dipylidium caninum. Next base: position 5,252 of record QEYB01000349.1, on the reverse strand, counting down.
CTAAGGCATATCTACACCCTAATAAGGCATCTTATCATTTGGTAAGTGAAATTAAAACTAGTTTGTTGGAATGCTTTGTTGTCTGGAGGGAGAATACATCAAATGAGGAATGCTTCGAGAATTTTGTGCATTAACAACTTCTTGTACCTGCCCGTAAGAAATCGCGACTCTTTGGGCAGAAAAACAGTAAGGAGACAACCATACTTTATGATCAAATGTACTAAAGGTGACACTGGTCATTGGTGTGTACGTCTAACGCACCACTTCGAAATATTGGAGCCCCGTTCCATTGCTAAATGCTAATTAAATTTATTTGCCATAGCAATAAAATGACATTTGTGACTTTTTCGAAAGATGACTGACGAGTCATCAAAGAAGACTTGTAAAAAAAGAACAACTAGTGAAGGCATAGAAACGATCCCATTTCTGCTGAAAGTTGTAAGAAACTCATTTTATTTCTCATGTAAGATACTTTGTGGCTGGGGCCAATGCGTAGGCGGCAGAAGTGCTTTTAAGGCAATTTTATAGTGATTTCTGCAAGCAACCTTTAACGGAAGTACAGACTCAGTAATATTCCCAAGGCCTTTCCGTGCCCAAAAGGTAAGGGGCTTTATACGTCATTAACAAACCCCCGAATCAAACACACCCCCCCACCACTCTTGTTTATATTCGCCCAGTTGGAGGACTGTGAATATTGCCTTCCAAGAAGAGATTGATCAATAAGAGATATGCATGCCTTTTAAGGAAAGGCTTTCTGACCCTAACGGAAATTATTCCCGAAAGAGGATTATTCTCTGTAAGATTTCTTTAAGGGGTTTAGATACCAATGGGAATTCCCACAATCCACGATGTTGTTCCATTTTTTGCATCAAATGGTCGTATTTCCTTATACTTAATGATGATCCATAGCCCGATTGGCGAGCCTGTACAGGAAGGATTTTCCAGCTCGTGAGAGAAGGCTCGAAAGATGTTGAGACTGATGGCAAAGCTAAGGCGCGACAAACACTGACAGTTAGATTTCCCAATTTAGATGCCTCCATTTTTCCCTGGCCTTCGTCTTACTAATCCATGCTGTATATAGGTTCCGCCCCATAATACTGGAAACCTCAGCTTGAATCCTGAAAGTAGTGATAAGTGTGGTAAAAATGAATCCCCCTTTTTGATATGGCCTTTGTTTACCCCCTAAATTAAATGAAAACATGAGATGCATTCCAGACCTATTTTCCTGCATTTATTTCCGAAAGGTAAGAAGTTATGTGTCGCATACGGAATGGTAATTTTAATTTGAAAACAATTCTCAACACGATCTAGCCGTCTAGTTACAAGTCGGTTATTTGATATAAATCGTCAGATCACAACACATGTTATTGCAAAGAAGCTTTAGGTTTAATCGCATAAATGTATTGAAAAAGAATGAAAAAATTGGGCTTGCCAAGTAACTCGATCTTGGATCCCCTTCCACCGGCTAAAGGGAAATTACTTAGTGCAAAAACAGTGGCATCTACCGGATTTCCGCATCTCAGGGTGACATATTTTTGATCAGTATTCTGTAAAGAACAATTTAGGTGGCGCCAAAAAGAGATCGCATGTGAGACAAGATGAACTCGACCGGGAGGACATCCAAAAGCGCAGCCTTTTTACTAAGAAAAAAGATCATGGTGTCAGCCTGTCGTATTTATATAGAGAAATTCTGCGCTTGAACTTACCAAACAACTCAACGATTAAATTAAAACGTGTACGTCCATCCAACCCGTCAAACTGAGCCATTGTAATCATGCAAATAGCAACCCAGAAAGAGTGGCAAATCATTCTGTGGCGATATACGCAAGCTCCGCACGTCTTGCGTCACTCGCCCAACATTTCCACCTGATGTGGGTGCGTATGTGATTGACAACATCCGCCACATAGCGCTGACACTTGAGCCTTCGCACACCGATATATTTCCTCGTTCCATGCCAGAACTCCCTATATGCTAAACATTTTAAGATGATCGTCTAACCGATATCAAATCACAACTGGATACAATTGTTTGACTGCCCAATGACCCGAAATTCTTCCATCACTGCGAACGTGGAAATCTCCCATCTGACATTTGCATACGATGGCCAAAAGGTCCATTCGGTTAAGCCAAAACGGATAGCATCAAATAATAGAAATAACAAGTATTTTAACAGCCAAAAATGTGAGCATTCATCCTTAGTTAAGACCGCGGATTCATATTAGTTGCCCCACACTACTTACCTACATATTATTAATGAAGCAGAATCACACCAAACTACTGGAACAATTCTGCCTTTCACCACGAAATCAGCCTGACCTGATGACTTTCTAATGGTCTACTACTACCACACTACTCATATTTTCAAAACTAAATCAATCAAAATCTTATTATTGTTCCAAAAGGCCAAAACCCGAAAGGCTTCCTTTTGCTGTGTGTTCATTTCAACCAAAGAAAACAACGAGCCATACGCCGGCTTATTCATCAGTGTGCTTTGCTTGAGAAGAGAAAGCGGAAAGTTTCCCATCAATCCGAATCAGACTTAGTAACGCATGATTTTGTGGATTTGGTAAATCACTAATTGCACATATTATTATATTCAGAAGGAAAAACACACTTTCACACTGCCTGATTTTTCCTTAAATACAATGCCAAACACCGTTCGAAAACCCACATGCAGAGGGAAAGACCACTTTTAAAAGTTAAACTGTATATCATGCACTCTTATGCCAAGGGTGTGCTGACATTTTATGTAAGCGATAATGTCCGGGTAAACGGGCTCGTCCCCTAATGAGATCGGTTAAATCAGGCCTCTCATCCAATAAGAGTTGAAATACCGCCAGCTAGCTGCCAATACACACCCAGATAAAAAAATGCGTACATTCGATTGGGCTGGCCACACAATTCAAACAGAAACGTCCGCCAACCGCATTTTCAGCATGCGTACTCAGCTGGGCAAGTGGATATCCGCTTCGTGCGCTTGGTATTATGGTGAAATCCGCCAAGACCAAGCGAGAATCAAAAAGGCCCCGTCGTCCCAAAAATGGGTCTAGCTGAACTGGCATCCTCAGTTAGAACGCCCATAAAATCCCTAATTGGTTTGGCCGTTACGTAGAAGGTAATGGCATTCTAAATGAAATGTCGCAATGAACAATTGACCTTAGAGAACTTGGCACTACACAGTTTGCTCCTACCCGAAAGGTATTAAACAAAATACTTTCATCATTTAGAGAGTGAGTATAAGCGGTCGAGTGGACAATCTGTCTTGGATAGTAATGTGACATAGTCAACTTTCCATTTCTGACTACGATCTACTTTCGTTATAGGGACGGCCTTGTCCCACGTACGCGTGTGTCTCACACCAGTCTTGCCTCTTGAAAGCATGTGCACCTTGACACGGGAAATAAATTCCTGTATAATTTGAATTTGGTAAGACTCCAAATACCTTCTCCATTTAAAAATATCTTCAGGAATCAGCACATTCCTTCGGCCGATGTGTTTCATGGCCCTTGTGATTGAATAGTAGACGGAAGTTTGGATCGTCTCCCTTGAGGGAAACCGATCCAGCCAAAAGTATGTTTTATGAAATATTATGAATTTTAACAAAATGAGATTCTAAAGATAAGGTTTGTATTATTCTGTCAGACTTATAATGGCTGGTGGTAAATCATGGAATTCACTCTCTACCCCCTTCTCCTTAATACCCCCTCCTCCTTAAAAAATATGCTGGTACAATTATCCGTGGACTCAGTACCACCAGTCAATAGCGTTCGTTTAACATGTGTGTGTGAGTAAAATGGAGAACCCAAATATGGTTTATTCTTTCGTTCCTCTATCGATATATCTATTACAGGGTTGCGGATACGAAGTGTCGGCAAATACCCAAAGAACTCCCCCTTAACTAGGCAAAAAAAAGCTCCGCTACACGTCACCTATTATGCATTCTTAATGTATACGCTTACTGTGGCGCGACAGCCAGCGGCTCCAATAAATCTATAGAAATTTCAGAGTATTCTCTCCGCTACCTTCGACGTAAATGCTTTATTTACTTACCAATCGACTGTTTACACAGTGGTGACCGCCACGCCGAGGCGCCGAACTAACACACTGAAGTGCCACTTTATTTAACAGTACCCGATTTCAACTCTGAGGGTCTGTCTACTTCATCTTACCGTAGACAAGTCTAGAAGAAAGTAAGTTGGTCCCACTTAAGTAGCTTGGAAAGGCAATCTCTATTCTAGTAGCCACTTTTCACACCATTTCCATGCACTTACAAAACGGATTACCTTCCAGTAGGAAGGAAAATGAATTGAAGAAAGTAGTGGAAATCAAGAATGTGTTTTCTTAGGTGCAAAAAATGACCATTAAAGTGTTAATTAGACTTAAATGTCATTGAAATTCGGAGCGTTTGACGAGTATGAAAGCCTATATCAACATATCGGGGTCCCTACCTTTTAGTTATATATACTTCCATTCTTCTGTCCAGCAAAATTAAATTTTACAAATTAAACTTTTAGAAAGTCTGTACTACTTTTGGTTCCTCGCATATGTAAGTCTTCAATGCTTTCTTGGATTGCGTTGCTATTCATCATTATAAGCAATATATTGATAACCTTCCCAAAGCGCCACCGCTGTTACGCCTTGATTGGTGGGCTGTGCACACACTTCACATGTGCACGCCGATGGCTGACGTCTATAACCGAACTCCGTTAACGGACACTTCGAAGGCATTTATCGATGACTATAGACCATCGTTCGCAGCTACCATCTCTCTGTGTAACTCAACCTGAGCACTGTTGCTCTCATCTCATTATCTCTGTCTCCACTCCCCTTTCTCTTGGTTAGACGCCAAAACCTCAGCTCATCCCCGCGTTGCCCCATCACCAGAACCCGAGTATCCGGTGGAGATGTTCCCTCATCCTATATCTCCCTAATGCCGGATACACCCGCAAAGCTTCCTCAGTGTGCGCAGTGTTGGCTCCTTATCCTGAACAACAGGAGGCACGCCCCCGTAGCACTCAGCCAAAATGCTCCAACCCGCTGACAGACCATTCATTTCTACTTGGACATGGTTGCGTCACTTCCCGGTCGGTGCGGCCCACTGACTACGCAAAGGATAATCCCCTATCCTCCCAACTTCTGACCCCTCCTTCACACCATCAATTCACTGTCAATGAGCATACCCTTTCAAGAACAGATCCAGTGACTTCCACGGAGAAAAAGAATGAACAGAGTGGCAGCCATTCTTATCCTA